>CAMZMU010000112.1:8439885-8607972 GCA_947311845.1 Poa pratensis | reverse complement strand
ACATGCACATGTACATAAATGTATGTAGACATGTATTAGTGTATGTTATTATCTAGACATGTACATAAATGTATGTCCACATGCCGTTTTTATGTATTAGTGTATGTTATTAGTGTATGTTATTAGTGTATGTAGACATGTACATAAATGTATGCCCGTAACGTACGGGTGTAGACATGTATTAGTGTATGTAGACATGTACTAAATGTATGCACATGTACATAAATGTATGCGAGTAAGGCTGCGACTGCGTGCATGTTATTACGCCCGTACGTTACGTACATGCATAAAAACGGCCTCGAGTTACCCCCGGCTACAACTGCGTATTTTTGTAACGTCTTTCACCTTTCATCAAATCAGAGACGGACGGTATAGCCTGGCCTCTAGCTAGTACGAAGATCAGAAGAGGATGAAAAAGCGAAAGACACTCCACCTCTCAAAACCCAAAGGAATAGAAAGAAGAAAGGGCAAAAGGACGTCCAAAGTGTTTGCTTCTGCGTTCTCCTCTCTCTGGTGCAATAATCAACACGAACCTCACACAACTCCTCCATGGCATACTAGTAGTACGTACTCCCTCCGGTTTTTAATATAAGATGTTTAGCATTTGTCCACATGCACATGTACATAAATGTATGTAGACATTTATTAGTTGCATGTTCACTCACTTTAGCATATATCTAGACACCATGTACAACACATAAAAACATTTTATATAAAAAACAGAGAGAGTATACGAAACACTGATGAAATAATTCAACAGAAATCCCTCCAAATCTTGGTCCGATCTCCCTGTCCGCTCACCGGATTTGGACGTGCAAAATCAATTCCCAGACACCTCAAGTTGTACATCATGATTATTCAGCGGGAAGTGCGAACACACACGCACGTACGTTTGACAGGGACTACTAGTGATGATGGACTTGAACTGACGGTAGTATTAGCAGATAGAACTGGGTGGTGTCAAGTTCATAGGAAAAGAAATATGAGACGGAACGGCCGATTAAAAACGAATTGAGGAGTTTTTTAAGGCGCATGATTTGTGCTCGGATATGAATGGAGAGACATGGATTGGCGAACCGAACGGCCCAGCGCTGTCGCCCTCGACCGCCATGGCCTCCTGATGGAAATTAAAATTCGTCGTCCCGTCCATTGCTCTCCGATCGACGGAGCCCCTACGCCGTCGGTCCACGTCCATTCCGGCGATCAAAACGACCCGACGCAACCACAAGTTGGACAGCGGAGCACGGATGAATCGATCAGTTCATACCGATTGCGTCGATCGCCGTCCTGGCATGATCAGATGTATATAATTGAACAGAAGATTATATAGTTTTAAGGGTTATCGGAGCGTTCGGAACTGTCCAAGTGGACCTGCCAACATAGGTACGTGTCACCTCGCAGTACAGGATGCTTGGGAAAGGATGAATAACCAAAGCAATTGGAATCTTGCGGATTCAGAATTTAGATTGCAGGCATAATTTCTTCCACTTTCATTCAGTTATGTTGGTGTCTCCAGGAAGAGTTTTTGTAAGTGCAAAGTACCGACCTATAGTGGGTTTTCACCAGCATGCATTGTGCACGCTTTCTATAGAGGAAATTACAAAAAACTACCACAATTGGGACTGGATTAACGGGTCAGTACCGATTGTACTAATTTTTTTAAAAACGTACCAACACTGGGGTAACAAAAACGGATCACACTGATTTTCATCTAACTACATTTTGACGGCACTGCTGACCGATAGAGCCCACCAGTCAGAGCTGACAAGGCAGCACACGTGGACGACGAGCTGACGTGGACGTGGGGCCCACCTGTCAGCCCCACATTTTCTTTCCCTTCTCTCTTCTTCCTCCTCCGAACCCACGTCTTTTTTTGTCCTCACGTGCTCTTCTCCTCCTCCCCCTCTCCCCAGCTAGACCCGAACCAGCAGGTGGTGCAGGAGCACATCGGCGTGAGGCAACGGCGGCCCGCACCTCGGGGTAGTCCCCCACCGCGGCGCGCACCTCGGGAGGCCCCCCACCGCCCGGAGCGCGGCAGCGGCAGCCCGCACCTCGGGAGTCCCGCCACCGCCCAGCGTAGGGGCGCGCGCCGCACCTCGGGAGCCCCCCCCCCCCCCCCCCACCACGCCCGGAGCGCGGCGGCGGCGGCCCGCACCTCGGAGAAGCGGAGCGAGGGCAGCGGCGGCCTACACCTTGGAGGCGGCCCACACCTCGAGGAAACCCACGGCCCGGAGCATGGCGGCGCGACCCGCGGTCCCTGGCGTCGTGTTTCTCGTCCCCGGGTGCGTGTGGTGCCACGGCCATCGGGGAGCGCGGCCGTGCGGCGACTGTATCCTCTGCCGCGGCCATGGCGTCTCGCCTGGCAGGAATCCTCTCGGCCTCACCGGCGCATGGAGGAGCTCCGCCTCGAGGCGAGAAGCAGGGCAGCGGCCGGAGATGTGCAGGGGGTGGGTGGCCGAGACGAAGGAGGAAGAAGAAGAGGAAATGAAAAAAAATTGGGGCTGATTTGTGGGCCCCACGTCCATGTCAGCTCGTCGTCCACGTGTGCTGCCTAGTCAGCCCTGACAGGTGGGCTCCATCCGTCAGCTGTGCTGTCAAAATTTAGTTAGATGGAAATCAGTGCGATATGTTTTCGTTACCCCAGTGTTGGTCTATTTTTGAAAAAATTAGTACAATCGGTACTGACCCGTTAATTCAGCCCCAATTGTGGTAGTTTTTTGTAATTTTCTCCTTTCTATTAGTACTACGAGTGGTATGTCCACAACACTTTAAGTGTGATCTCTGCGGTACTTTCTCTGTTCTTCATTGCACTGGAAAGGTAATGGTCATAGCCAGTGGCCGCTCTCGTTCCTGATTGGCTGTGGCCGTATCTAATGGCCACTCTCAAAGATCGATTAAGCTGCAGTTTTCAACAAGACCAGGAAGGAATGACATCTCACGCTCGTGTTCTCACCCATTTTTATCGCCATAGTTCTGCATCATGAAAAGTCTCACAGCTCCTTTCAAGAACAGCTGAAATCCAGCATGTTTGAATGATTCACACGCATCTGAAATTCTGAATATTGGCAGATCAAGCCCCCTGTGCAAATACATCTTGAACTGCTGAATCTGACGACGTGGTCCCACAAAAGTCGCATCGTTCTCCGCGCCGGAATGGCTCGGAATGAACAGCGTGCGAATGTCTCGATCGACGCCGGTAATTTCCCTGCGTGTGCTCCACACTCGACAGGAAGGACCGCGGCGCGCAGGGGTTTCACGTGACGCTAATGCATCGGGGCGAGCCGACTGACATGGGGGTTTGGGCGATGCAAATCCGATTCTGCAGTCGCGGTTACTATTATCCAACGCTGGGTGAGGAGATCATATCGCAGGAGACCACGAGAAACCATGCGATCGAGACACAGACGCCGGACAAGCACTCAGCTTTCCAAGGGGCAGGCAGGCTAGCTCGCGGCTTAATTTATCTCTCAAACACCAACTGATGATCGAAGCTTAGATTAAGCATCCCAAGAGAGAGGGAATCAGGGAGTCGCTCGCTGCTCTAATTATACCTGGTCCTGCCCGATTTTTTTTTTTTTTTTTTTTTTTTTTTTTGAACAAGAGGTGCCCGGAGGGGCTGGAGCTTTCATTATCACGGCGAGTACAAAGTTACAAGGAGGTTCACAAAGAAAAAGGAAATTACAATCTCATCCTCCAGTATTACAATCAGGACCTCAGGAATAAAACAAGAAACGCAATCAAGTCCTTCGTCTTCGCCGCACGCAACCGCAGACCTCAAGACCAGGGCGCCACCGCCATCACCGGGGAACAAGCCACTTGGGACAACGGCGTCGGAGTATCCCCTGCCGAGATCGAAGATCCTCCAGTCAAGGAGGAAGAAGTACCTCTGGTAAATGCTCCAGAGCACGGAGCGGCTCCTTTCGCCATGGATAGCCTCGGCCATGTCCAGCCGCGGCTTGGGATCTCCGTGGAACGTAGCAGCTCCGCCAGCACGTCGTCGCACGCACCAGCTCCGAACGCGCATCTGCAACAGGAAAAATCAAACGAGCAACTGCTCTGCCCTCTCGATCACCACGACGGCGAGAGCAGAAGAACAGCTCTAGATCAATCCAGCGCAGAAGCACGACGACTTCCAGAACCAGAAGCCGCCCTTCAAGCTTATTAGGGAAGAAGGGCGCAGCACCGTTGCCCTCGGCGCACGGCTCCATCCATTGGAGCACCGCCAGAAGAACAGCGAGTACCGCCGCCTCACCGATCCGGCTTGGTCGGATCTGTGGACGAAACCCCAAGCGCTTATTGAAGAAGGTTGTTGCCGATCTGCAGATTCTGCCTCCCCCCCACACAGGAGGATTAGCGGAGCGCTTCACGACAGCACGGCCGGCGCCGCGCCCGAACGCCGAGAGAACCACACCTTCGGGAAAGAAGAGACAGGCCATACGGCACGAAGCACAAAGCTCTACAAGGAAACCCTAGAACTACTGAGAAAGGAAGGAAACCTACAGCTAGAGTATGGACAGAGCCACGCACACCTTCCTCATCTCGTCTCCAGCCAGCATCGCCGGCGGAGAAGATTCGAGGTCGGGGCGGGCAAGAGGCGAAACCGCCGACGACTCTCAAACAGTGTTTTCCGAGAGAGGAGGGGAAAGAGAAGTACTACGTGATGATTGGACCGGTCCTGCCCGATTATTGCAGAGCTGTTAGCAGCTGCTGCAGCTAGTACTATAATAGAGGGGCAACGTGGAATGGGGTACCTCTTCTGCCACAGTGCCACGCTATGCCCGCATAGGAATATGATCACTGATCTTGCTAAAATATGCTCTTGCAAGTCACTGATCTTTTTGTTTTTGAGAGATGCAAGTCATTGATCTTGGAGCAGGGCGGTGCTGGTCAGACGCGTGGTTTGGGATTGGATCATTGCAGGGTCCGCTTGCAAGTCGCGCTGATCTTAAAGATTCCATAAAAAAATGTACCCAAAAAAAACTCTGATCTAATCGAGTTCTTGCACTGTTCTTCAGTATTCAAATGGGGTTGCAATGCGATCCTGTCACCTCCCTCGTGCAGCAACCCTACTGCTATTAGCCTCTTTGTTTACGGCGATGATCTCGAAATGAGCCCCCTCGAACGCAAGTTGGCGCTGATCAATCGACGCGTCGGGTTCAAATGCCGGCCGGAATGATTAGCTCAAAGCCTTGAAGCTGGCACTGGGTCTTTTTTTTTTTTTGAAGTTTAAAGCAGTCAATCCTGCCGTCCGATTAGATAGAATAGAATGTTAATTACATAATTTTTATAGTTTGAGATTCGGGTATAGCGAGGACTCATACCCAGCCCGGTATCCCGATCAAACAAACAGAAAAACTAGCCTCCGGGGGTCCTGGGAGTGAGCCAGCGCCCGCTGCTGTATCTCCTCCCACACCAGGTGTGCCACCATGATGGACGGAAGCGCGGTGTTGCGGAGCACGCGCCTGTTTCTTTCCTTCCAAACTCCCACATGTTGTAGATGAATGCGCCGCTAGCCTCCCGTCGCTTCTCCTTAGGCAGACCCTCAAGCATGGCATTCCACCATCTGTCAATGCCATGACCAAGAGCAGGAGGGGCATTACCAATGGTTCCGTTCCAACCAAAAAATTTGGTCCTTATCGCCATTGTAAAGCTGCACTGCAGGAGAAGGTGTTGAACCTTCTTAGGGGTATATGACACAACCTGCACACCGGATCATGTGGCCAGCCCCGAATGGCCAGATTGTCCGCCGTTAGGATCTTCCCATGCGTGGCGACCCAAGCAAAGTGGCGGCGTTTTTGCTCCACGTGGGCACGCCAAATCTTGTTCGCCCGAAAAGGTGGAATAGACGCGGTGAATTGACAGCGATACGCCGAGGCTGTGGAGTATGAGCCGGACGCGGTCCATCTCCATGTGATGGTGTCGGGGCGCGGCTGCAACACCACCCCCGTAGGAGCATCCATAGCCGAGTGAATTGTGTGAGCTGCGCCGGCGTGGAGATTCGGAAAAGTGAGCGAATTCAATTTTTGTTGTGAAGCTCGGTCTTGACAGTTCTTGATTTGCGAGTGGAGATGGCGAAAAGCTACGGGAATTGCAGCTTGAGAGCATCACCAGGCAACCATCTATCATGACAAAATTTGCATGTTTCTCCGTCGCCGATGGAGACATCAGTGGAGGCCCAGAAAAGCGCCCAGTCCTTTGCGTCGCATGGCAGCGGCATGCCATGCCATGGCCTCCCTTGGTCGCGCCATGCGAACGACAGCCATCGAAGACGCATCACCCTTCCAAACTTCTCGACGTCGAAAATGCCCAGCCCTCCAAGATCCTTGGGCCGGCTAACAGTGCTCCAGTTCACGAGAGCATGTGGACGCGCACCGGCGCCGCCCGGCTTCATCCAAAGAAAGCTTCTCTTAATTTTCTCGATCCTCGAATGATGTAAGCTGGCAGCTTGAACACAACAAGGTGGTAGAGAAACATGGTTGAGAGGACGGAACGGCTAGCAGGACCCTGCCCGCTCTGGTGAAGTGTCTTCCCCACCAACCCGCAAGCCTATCACCAAGCTTGTCAAGTAGGGGCTGGAAATGCACAGCTTTTAGCCTAGAGTGATGCAAAGGAAGGCCGAGATAGGTGCACGGAAAGGATCCACGCTTCGCCGGGAAAATCGCCAAGGCCGCAACAATTTGCTCTTCGGTGCATTGTATGGGGAAAGCTTCAGATTTTTGAAGATTAGTTCGCAGCCCGCTTGTGTTTCCAAAAACATCAAGGATGCATCAAACAACCCTCATGTCATGCGGCTCGGCCCCACAAAAATCCCCGCAACATCCGCGTAGAGAGAGACGGTGAAACGAATTGGCCGAGCTCGAATCGGGCTGAGAATTCCCTATGACGTGGCAAGGCGAAAGAGGTGGTGCAGCGGGGTCGATAGCCAAGATGAAAAGCATGGGCGATATGGGACCCCCCTGGCGCAGCCCCCGAGCATGAGCAATCGACGGTCCCGGTTTTCCGTTTAGTAGGACTTTGGACGTCGCCGAATAAAGGAGAAGGCATATCCATCTTCTCCATTTAGGACCGAAACCTAGCACCTCAAGAAGCTCAACCAGAAATGGCTAGTTCACAGTATCAAATGCCTTTGCAATGTCTAGCTTCAGGAAGAACCCCGGCGTCTTCTCCTTGTGCATCTCTTTGATCAAGCCTTGCACATGCAAAAAATTGTCGTGTATGCACCGCTGTTTTATGAAGGCGGCTGACTTGGGGACACCATTTGAGCAGTGGCGCTAACCTCGATGCTAGCACCTTCGAATTGTTTTTGGAGAAGCTGTGAATAAGGCTTATAGGACGGTAGTCCGCGATCACCCGCTTCCGCCTTCTTTGGCAGGAGAACAATATTTGCCTTGTTGAGCAGACCAAAAGCAGTCCCACCGTGCCGTGAGCGCTATCATGGCCGCTAACAGATCTTCCCCGATGATGTCCCAACACTCTTTATAGAATTTGCCAATGCCGGTGCTTTCTCCGCGGAAGAGCGAAACCGCAGCCTGGAGCTCGTCGATGTCGAAGGGCGCATCTAGGTGTGACAGGTCTCGCCTTGTGTAGCCTAATGCCCCCAGTCCAGAGAAGCAAGCCGTGGCGCAGTGATACGTCTCCAACGTATCCATAATTTCTGATGTTCCATGCTTATATTATACCATTTGCTACATGTTTTATATACACTTCATATCACTTTTATGCATTTTCTGGGACTAACCTATTAACAAGATGCCACAGTGCCAGTTCCCTGTTTTCTGCTGTTTTTGGTTTCAGAAAAGTACTTCTGCGAATATTCTCGGAATTGCACGAAACAAAAGGCCACGTCCCTATTTTTCCACACGTACACGGAGTCCGAAGGAGAGACGAAGAGCCACGAGGTGGCCAAACCAGGCGCGCGGCTGGGCCCCCAGCCGCGCCACCTGGTGGTTTGGGCCCCTCGGGTCCGCCGACATCGCCCCTTCGCCTATATATTGCCTCAGACGCGAAAACCCTAAAACACCAAGTCAATTTCCAGAAGAGTTCCGCAGCGCCGCCGCCATCGACGACAAGTTTCGGGGGACAGAAGTCTCTGTTCCGGCACGCTGCCGGGACGGGGAATTGCCCCCGGAGTCATCTCCATCGACACCACCGCCATCTTCATCGCCGCTGCTGACTCCCATGATGAGGAGGGAGTAGTTCTCCCCCGAGGCTGAGGGCTCTACCGGTAGCTATGTGGTTCATCTCTCTCTCCATGGTGTGATCTTTATGTGATCATGTGTATTGCTAGTATCGCTGAATACATTAATAATGTTTATGCTACTCAAGTGATTTTGTCTAGTTTCTGGAGTCGTTGTGACAACACGGTATCAAGGTGACAGTGTGGGTACTTGTGTGACTCTATGAATAATTTAGATATTTATCATGGCTTATTCTTGGGAACTGTGGTGTTTGTTTACTCAGACTTTGAGGAGTGCTTTTGCAGCCCTACACGTAGTACTCTTGTTTATCAAGAAGGAGAATAATCCCGAGCAGTATTTACTTGTGTTCAGTTGTGCTAATCTAGTTGAATATGTAGATGTTACTCTTTATCTATTATGCACTCTATAGGTTACTTTAATATGAACTCCGGTACTCTCCACGGTGTAAAGGTGACAGTGTGTGCACCGTGTGTGATTCCTTTATGACGTTGTGGCGCTTGTTTACTCCGGCTTGAGGTGTGCTTTTGTAGCCCTACACAATGAATGGTGTTTGTTATCCAACAAGAGAGTGTTTAAGAGTAGCTTTTACTTATTCAGTTATGAGATCATTGTTGAGAGTGTCCACTAGTGAAAGTATGATCCCTAGGCCTTGTTTCTAAGCATTGAAACACCGTTTACATCAAGTTCTGCTACATGTTTGCTTGCTGCCATCTTTATTTCAGATTGCAGTTACTACTTATAATCATCCATATACTTGTATTTCACTATCTCTTCGCCGAACTAGTGCACCTATACATCTGACAAGTGTATTGGGTGTGTTGGGGACACAAGAGACTTCTTGTATCTTAATTGCAGGGTTGCTTGAGAGGGATATCTTTGACCTCTACCTCCCTGAGTTCGATAAACCTTGGGTGATTCACTTAAGGGAAACTTGCTGCTGTTCTACAAACCTCTGCTCTTGGAGGCCCAACACTGTCTACAAGAATAGAAGCACGTAGACATCAAGCTATTTTCTGGCGCCGTTGCCGGGGAGGTAAGCGTTGGAAGGTATCTCCTTTAGATTCTGCAATTATTTCTTTTTGTTTCTTGTTTTTATTTTCACTAGTTAGGCTTAATGGAAAACAACAAAAAAATTAGAGATCTTTATGAACTTTATATTGAATTAGGACATGATGCTTTTGAAGAGAAAATTAAAAAACCTATGGATTTTTGCATGATGGTAGCAATGTTATTACTATAAATCTTTGAACACCATTATTGCTAATGCTATGCAAAGCTCTAAGCTTGGGGAAGCTGGTTTTGATGAATATGATATTTTTAGTCCCCCAAGTTTTGAGGAGAAAATTTTCTTTGATGATACTTTGCCTCCAATTTATGATGATTATAATGATAGTGGTATTTTGGTGCCACCTACTATGGAGGATAAAGTTTATTATGATTATACTATGCCTGCAATTTATGATGAATACAATGATGGTTGTGATAGTTTTACTCTCACTATTACTAATAAAATTGATTATGCTTATGTGGAGAGTAATGATACTTTATGCATGTGGATCATGATAAGAATGCTTTATGTGATAGCTATATTGTTGAGTTTATTCATGATGCCGCTGAAAATTATTTTGAGAGAGGAAAGTATGGTTATAGAAATCTTCATGTTACTAAATTTCTTCTCTTTATGATGAATGTTTTGAGCTTTCTCTTGATTTGCTTTTATTTGCTGGGTACTTTAAGACCTACTGGTCCTTATGAGAGAGGGAGACACGATTTCATATATCACAATAATATTAAGTCTCTCTCTTTATGTTGAAATTTTTGAAGTTACACTTGTTTTGCTTTCTATGCTAGTCACTTTGTTCTTCATTGACTTGTTTTCTTACAAGACTCCTATGCATAGAAAGAGTGTTAGATTTAAACATGTTTTATATATGCTTCTTGATGCTCTCTTTTATGTTTCAACTCTCATCTTTATGTGGGCATCATAAAAATCACTATGCCTAGCTAAAAGGCTTTAAAGAAAAGCGCTTATGGGAGACAACCCATTTTTTATTTGCTGTTATTTTTTTTTCTTTGAGTCAAAGTTTTGTTACTTCTGTAGCAACTCCTTTGTATCTTTATTTTATCGCATTGTTGTGCCAAGTAAAGTTCTATATTGAAAGTTGATGCAAGATTTGGATTTCTGCGCAGTAACAGATTTTTAGCTGTCACGATTTGAGCTTTCTCCCTGTAGAAAATTCAAAAATTCTGAAAAATCACGCATCTTCCTCAGATATGTACGCAACTTTCATTATTGGCCAGATCCATCTGAGCAACTTAAGTGCCTCGAAAAAATTCGTCATTCCAGACTGTTCTGTTTTTGACAGATTCTGCCTTTTGTTTTGCATTCGCTCTTTTACTGTGTTTGTGTGGATTTCTTTGCTCCACAAAGCATTGGTGGCTGTAGCTAATGTCCAGAAGCTTTGGGATGATTGTATCATTACAGAATATGAGAATTTTTGATTATGCACTAACCCTCTAATGAGAACTGTCTTGAGTTTGGTGTGAAGGAAGTTTTCAAGGATCAAGCGAGAAGGGTGATATTATGTGATCAAGAAGAGTGAAAAGCCTAAGCTTGGGGATGCCCCCGTGGTTCATCCCAACCATATTCAGAGAGACTCAAGCGTCTAAGCTTGGGGATGCCCAAGGCATCCCCTTCTTCATCAACAACTTATCAGGTCATCTCTAGTGAAACTATATTTTAATTCTTTCACATCTTATGCGCTTTACTTGGAGCGTCTGTGTGTTTTTATTTTTGTTTTTGTTTGAATAAATTCGGATCCTAGCAATCCTTGTGTGGGAGAGAGACACGCTCCGCTTTTTCATGTGAATACTCATGTTCTTCACTTATATTTGTTGAGTATTCTTAACTAGCTACTGCAGTGCTTTTAGCTCCTGTTTTTCATGCATCTCTTCGAGCTGTTAGCACTTGTTTATAAATACTCTCTTGCTGCATTATATTATCATTTGGAGAGTTTATGTTTAAATAAATTGATTGGTGTTTGTTTGGAAGAAAGAAAATGCTACATGTAGTAGTTGGTATTGGAAAAGACATATGCATTCTTGTAGATCATTGTCTTGTTTCGATTTGATGCTTTGCAATTGTTTTGAGCTCTCAAGTAGATCATGTTTAAGCTCTTGCATCATGTAGTTAAAGCCTAGTAGTGGAGAACTACCGTAGAGCTTGTTGAGACTTGGGATGCATATTTGTTCTCTCTAAGGTCTAGATATTTTCTGGTAAAATGTTTGAGCAACAAGGAAGACAGTGTAGAGTCTTATAATACTTGCAATATGTTTTTATGTGATTCTTGCTGTACCGGTTTATACTTGTGTTTGCTTCAAACAACCTTGCTAGCCTAAACTCTGTACTGAGAGGGAATGCTTCTCGTGCATCCAAAACTTGAGCCAAAACCCATGCCATTTGTGTCCACCATACCTACCTACTATGTGGTATTTCCTGCCATTCCAAGTAAATATTTCATGTGCTACCTTTAAACTATTCAAAACTTTATTACTCCTTATTTGTGTCAATGTTTTATAGCTCATGAGGAAGTATGTGGTGTTTTATCTTTCAATCTTGTCATTTACTTCTGACAGACTTTCACCAATGGACTAGTGGCATATACATCCGCTTATCCAATAATTTGCAAAAAGAGCTGGCAACGGGGTGCCCAGCCCCAATTAATTACAACTTTCATTAATAATTCTCTTCACATGTTTTGCCCTGATTTATCAGTAAGCAACTTAATTTGCAAATAGACACTCCTCCATGGTATGTGAATGTTGGAAGGCACCCGAGGATTCGGTTAGCCATGGCTTGTGTAAGCAAAAGGTTGGGAGGAGTGTCATCTATAAAGAAACTAAAATACATGTGTAAACAAAAGAGAAGAGGGATGATCTACCTTGCTGGTAGAGATAACGTCCTTCATGGGAGCCGCTCTTGAAAGTCTGGTTGACAAGGGGGTTAGAGTGCCCACTACCATTCGTTGACAACAACAAACACCTCTCAAATACTTATTTTGTGCTCTCTATATGCTTTCGAAAACTTAAAAAGCTCTAGCACATGATTTAATCCCTGCTTCCCTCTGCGAAGGGCCTATCTTTTACTTTATGTTGAGTCAGTTTACCTACTCCTTTCTATCTTAGAAGCAAACACTTGTGTCAACTTTGTGTGCATTGATTCTTACATGTTTACTTATTGCACTTGTTATATTGCTTTATGTTGACAACTATCCATGAGATATACATGTTACAAGTTGAAAGCAATTGCTGAAACTTAATCATCCTTTGTGTTGCTTCAATGCCTTTTACTTTGAATCTATTGCTTTATGAGTTACCTCTTATGCAAAACTTTTTGATGCTTGTCTTGAAAGTACTATTCATGAAAAGTTTTTGCTTATATGATTCATTGTTTACTCTTTATCTATTGTTAGCAAACTATAGACCATTGCTTTGAGTCACTTCATTCATGACATGAGCCTTGCAATATATTGATCAAGATTGTGTGAAAGCATGTCTCCTCAGAAATTATTTGTTGTTATCGTTTTACCTACTCGAGGACGAGTAGAACTAAGCTTGGGGATGCTTGATACGTCTCCAACGTATCCATAATTTCTGATGTTCCATGCTTATATTATACCATTTGCTACATGTTTTATATACACTTCATATCACTTTTATGCATTTTCTGGGACTAACCTATTAACAAGATGCCACAGTGCCAGTTCCCTGTTTTCTGCTGTTTTTGGTTTCAGAAAAGTACTTCTGCGAATATTCTCGGAATTGCACGAAACAAAAGGCCACGTCCCTATTTTTCCACACGTACACGGAGTCCGAAGGAGAGACGAAGAGCCACGAGGTGGCCAAACCATGGCGCGCGGTGGGCCCCAGCCGCGCCACCTGGTGGTTTGGGCCCCTCGGGTCCACCGACATCGCCCCTTCGCCTATATATTGCCTCAGACGCGAAAACCCTAAAAACCAAGTCATTTCCAGAAGAGTTCCGCAGCGCCGCCGCCATCGACGACAAGTTTCGGGGGACAGAATCTCTGTTCCGGCACGCTGCCGGGACGGGGAATTGCCCCCGGAGTCATCTCCATCGACACCACCGCCATCTTCATCGCCGCTGCTGACTCCCATGATGAGGAGGGAGTAGTTCTCCCCCGAGGCTGAGGGCTCTACCGGTAGCTATGTGGTTCATCTCTCTCTCCATGGTGTGATCTTTATGTGATCATGTGTATTGCTAGTATCGCTGAATACATTAATAATGTTTATGCTACTCAAGTGATTTTGTCTAGTTTCTGGAGTCATTGTGACAACACGGTATCAAGGTGACAGTGTGGGTACTTGTGTGACTCTATGAATAATTTAGATATTTATCATGGCTTATTCTTGGGAATTGTGGTGTTTGTTTACTCAGACTTTGAGGAGTGCTTTTGCAGCCCTACACGTAGTACTCTTGTTCATCAAGAAGGAGAATAATCCCGAGCAGTATTTACTTGTGTTCAGTTGTGCTAATCTAGTTGAATATGTAGATGTTACTCTTTATCTATTATGCACTCTATAGGTTACTTTAATATGAACTCCGGTACTCTCCACGGTGTAAAGGTGACAGTGTGTGCACCGTGTGTGATTCCTTTATGACGTTGTGGCGCTTGTTTACTCCGGCTTGAGGTGTGCTTTTGTAGCCCTACACAATGAATGGTGTTTGTTATCCAACAAGAGAGTGTTTAAGAGTAGCTTTTACTTATTCAGTTATGAGATCATTGTTGAGAGTGTCCACTAGTGAAAGTATGATCCCTAGGCCTTGTTTCTAAGCATTGAAACACCGTTTACATCAAGTTCTGCTACATGTTTGCTTGCTGCCATCTTTATTTCAGATTGCAGTTACTACTTATAATCATCCATATTACTTGTATTTCACTATCTCTTCGCCGAACTAGTGCACCTATACATCTGACAAGTGTATTGGGTGTGTTGGGGACACAAGAGACTTCTTGTATCTTAATTGCAGGGTTGCTTGAGAGGGATATCTTTGACCTCTACCTCCCTGAGTTCGATAAACCTTGGGTGATTCACTTAAGGGAAACTTGCTGCTGTTCTACAAACCTCTGCTCTTGGAGGCCCAACACTGTCTACAGGAATAGAAGCGTGCGTAGACATCACGCAGCAGTCCGTGGGGCTTATTTTAAACGGTGGTTTGTTGGGAACTTAAAAAAAAAAAGACAAAGGCGGTGAGATCGATTATTTTTTATGTATTCTTTCGGGAAAAAAGAATGATCAACATATAAGTACATACGTACGTGGTAGGTGTGTACCGCTTAGTCGTGCCAATCAACTAATAGCATGATGGATCCGCAAAAAAGATCTAATAGCATGATGATAATAGATAAGTTTATATCCAATTTCCCTATAATAAAATTTTATCTAACCTACTTTCTAAGTTAGAAAGAGAGCTCTTAATTGGTTTTGTTTGAAAAGATATATCAGAAATGAAAGTCATAACTCATAACAGTTGAGCTACGGACACCCATTGTCACCCCGTCAAATTCATACACGTACGGTGTACCTTTTTTATAAAGGACAATATATTAATATTGTGCCGGTGTTGATAACTAATTCTCCAAAATATCTGAAAATAAACATTTCTTCGATCAGAAACGATTTATAATATTCCATGTGGCAAGCCAATGCATCTACCTCAAATCTTTATTAAAAATATCTGGTCGATATAACACTACATAGATGTTTGGCAACCATATAATTACCCTTAGAGTCGTCTACTAGGTCATACAATGTTGGAGTGTTTAAATAACTTGTAAATGTGTTGAAAGTCACTTTGGTTTCATAAAGAGAGTTTCATAAAACATGTTTGGCCAAGCCAATAAGCGACCCCATCTGCTCTTCTATATGATCCTATGAGCCATTCATACCTCGCTAGAAGCGACTGACATTAGATATTATTTATGCAACGGAGGTGGGAATTAAGGTGTTTATATTATAAAGTCGTATTTGTAATATAAGATTCTCAAGACGTATGAGTAAATAAAAACATAGTGCTAGAATGCCACAATTTCATGACTTATAGGGGAAATCAAAACATGGTAATTGGCAGGCCTAACTCTTTTGATGCATCATGAGAATTCGATTGGAGCAACGGAGGAAAAAACAAGCACGCAAGATAAAAGGAAAAAAGAAGATGCGACGAGACGTCGACTCCTAGAATAGAAACCATATGGACTTGTATTGTATGAATGCAAACAATATGAACTTTGGTAGTGTTGTTTGTTTGATCAATATCGTCAGAACAAAATGCATTTGGAATTCTCTAAATCAAACCATTCTCAGTATCCACGTGTTGAAGTCATTTTTATAATATGCGTTCATCGGATTTCTATCAACTCAGATACGCTTGACCATCCAAGCAAACATGTCATACGCTCGAATCACTAGCTTGATGAGTGTAATCAGCATGTAAAAATATATCATGGTAGTGTGGGACACGCTATTTGACTCCTAGAGAGTAGAACCGTTTATTCTACATCCACTGTGTATCTTCTCAACTGTATATGAATTTTACATTACATAATTTTGTCTAACGTCGGAACTCGGAAGTGAAGGACAATGCAAAAAAAAATACATGACATAATTTTTTATTTACGTGACGCTACAAAAAAATATGACTAAAATACACCTTAGTTTACTTCTACGTTATTATGACTAATATTTTGCATTTTAAACATGAAAATAAATATTTACATTTGTATCATAACGTTGTATCGTGACGACATAAAAATATCGTGGGTGTAAAACAAGTTTTTCTGCACCCAGGATGCTAAATAGGGTGTGTAATTGTAATTATTATATTTGTTTTCCACTAAATAAAAAATAGTTCAGTCCATATCTGGGTAGCCCATATTTGTGAACATGAGAAGAAAAATCTCATATATGCACGGACCTCATTGCACTGCGTTTTTTTTTTTTTTTGAATTTTACCATATATATTAAACCAGCAAAGAGTACACGATTACATCGATTACAAAAACAATTCTAAAAGAGACGAGCAAATCTATGGGATCTTCAAGCCCTTTCTTTTTCCATGACACAATCTTGTACTTTGCTGAAGGCAGCCGTAAAACAACGCCGAATACACCAAATCACAGACCTGTGAATACCAACGAAGGTTCTCCCCTTTTAATTTTGAGCCACAATGCCAAGGCTTTGTGCACGCACGCAGCCATTAAATTAATCAAGCAACATCGGCAAGAGCACCACCACGGATATTCCAGGGACAAATAATCGAACCACTTTGTCGACGTCGTTGGGAGCCGAGAGAACGAATCACCATTGCCGAAGACGTAGTAGTCGGGATAGATATTGCGAGGACAATCCTCGTCGCGGCAACCATAAGAAACAATCCAAGATTGATCTGGCGAAGCAAAATCTGAAGAACCATACCTATACAAACTTTATCTTCCAAAGCACAATTGACGTCGGGAGGAGATCACGCCGTCGAACAAAGCGCGGAAGATCACTTATTGCAGACGAAGCCATCTCCATTGTCGAAGAAGATAACAACCAAAACCAAGCTCTAACATTAAGGAGCTTTGTAGAGCGCCCTGCGCAGATCCGAGGTCCCCACCCTCTTAGTGCCAGAGCGACAACTAGAGGAGGCGAGTACCCGTCAATTCTTAGACGAAGACGACGATGAAGATGCAGATGACGCCGGCGGCGACCCTAGCCGTCGCCGCCTCTCTTTCTTTCTTTTCCGCTTGCCATGTCTCCTTTTTTTAATCCCACAACAAAAAAAAAACGTCTTGTCAACCTTATCCTATGGGACGTGAGTTGACACAGCCTCCGCATTTTCTCCGCAGTGGTTCGACCACAACTCGATCGATCGATCCGGTCCCCCTGACCCCGCATCTCCCGATCGCATGTGCACGCACCGCACCACACAGTGTCACATCCAGTCCACCGAATCGATCCACCCACCCAACTTCCGGTAGTATGGCCCATGGCCAGCGGAGAACTCAGCGAGATGAGATCCCACGCGTAACCATGGAGGCACACGTCCCCGGCCACGGCGGCAACAGGATCCATGCTGCGGCCGCGGTGGATAAGAACGAAGGAGCTCCCCGGATCGGGGTGGCGACTGAATTTTCCACGCGAAGATGCCGGTGCGCGCCGCGCCCATCCCTGCTCCGCATGGCCGCCGGAACTGCTGAGTTTGGATATGTCACGGCGTGGCCGTGGCATGTGGGGGGAGCGCCGCAAGAGAGGAGCGCTGTACACGTCGCGGCATCGGAGCCACTAATTTCTTTTTCCCGCCGCGACCCGAAAACGGCGGCGAGGCGGGATGGAACGGCACGGCACGGCCGTCGCGTCGGCGTCACACGCGAATGGAATTGACCTCCTCCTTCCCGGCGCAACGCCCCCACCGGATCGGCGAGAGCTTATTTTTCCGTTTTCTTTATCGACGGCGGGACCCGGCTGTCCCCAGCCGGAGCAGGAGAGGAGTCAGAGCTAGTATAGGCTATGGCTAGCTGTCTGCGTGACTGGGACGGACAGGGAGAGGCAGAGACCGACGGCCCGGCCCGGGCCCGCCACCACCACCCTGACACGGCCACCTGATCCCGATTGGACTGCCGGTGACGCGCCTCGGGATGGCTCGGGCTCGGGCCATACATCAGCGGTGAGATTGTTGGCCACGCACGGCAGATCTTCCCATCGCAGTGCAGTACCACCAGCATGCACGCATCGCTTTGGGTGTCAGGCGCGGGCGGGAAGACGGGGGTGGTGATGGATGCACGTAAATGTTCTCTGTGGGTGTGCTAGTGCTAGCCCCACCAGAACGAACAATTTACTTACCGCGCGGCCAGGCGCCCCCGGTGAGTTTTGAAAGGCCAGCCAGGTTGGCGTTGGTGTGGTGGGCGTGGGATGGATGGGGATGAGAGGACAGGGGACCTCAACCAACAAGTGGCAATGTGCCCAACAGTAGTGCCCTCTCAGGTTGCCACTGCTCCCCAGTCTCTGCGCCAATCCTAAGCCCTACCACAGTAAAAGTTCCTGTGTGTGTGTACGCGGGGAAAGATTAACCACAGTATTCAGTATTCAGTTGGATCAATCAATTGGTAGCTAGGCAGCTCTCAAAGGAACGTGCAGGCTCATTTTTAGATCAGGAACAGCCAGCAGAGTGACCACACAGCCAAACTGACACAGTAAGAGGAAACTACACGAGATCTTTCCGGCAAAGACGCATCCTTTGCAACGTTTCCTAGATCGGAGAACTTTAAATACCATGGCTCCACAACATACATAGGCTAACTGGTAATGTGAATCTACGGCACTCTTAAAGTCAAAGATTAAACGACACACACCACTTGCAAGAAGAGAATTGCATCAGTGAGCAGCACCCAGAATGCTACTCCATAGCAACATCATGCTTAGAACTGACCAAGACCATAACAACATCATGTTCACAAGAGCAGTGATCAGAATCAACTCAGCACTGTAAAGGTTATAACTGATCAAGACCATCACAGCATTATGTTCATAAGAGCAGTAAACACAAATCAACTCAGCACTGTGAAGATTATAACTGATCAAGACGTGAACAACATCATGTTCACAAGAGAACTGAACAGAAGTAAAGTGATAATTGATCAAGACCGGAACAACATCATGTTCATAAGAGCAGTGAACAACTCTACTGCTTATGACTGATCAACAGAAGAAGAACATCATGTTCATAAGAGCAGTGAACTCAACTCGGCACTCTAATGCTTATAGCTGATCAAGACCAGAACAACATCATGTTCATAAGAGCAGTGAACTGAACTCAGCACTCTAAATGTTTATAACTGATCAACACCACCACAAAGCTGAGTTTTAGATGACGCCTTGTATACAAATTTCTCATAAGAGCTACCGAAATCCGCCCTGTCCTTATTTAATATGAGCGATTGGAGGAATTACACATAACATAATAGACATTTTAAAACGTAATAGGCTAAGAGTTTACGGACCAAGGAAGTGGGGAATTCGGAACAAGAACGAATTACAGGCTGGTGTGGCCGGAGTAGTCCGGTGTCCATCTCTGCACGCCAGCGAGAAACGTAGTAACCCGATCGTTGGTCGCTGCAATTCAGCGTTCATCATCGACATTTAGCTTCATTCAAGTGCGCCGGTGAGCCAGGGCGGGGTTGTGCTCCATGCTCGGGGAAGTGTCGTACTTACAGCGTTCAATCAAAACTTGCAATCACGCTGCGGCAAGGCGCCATGCCGAGGTGGCGATCAGCGGTCGAGTGTGCCATCCGAGCGTCAGGCAGCCTTCTTTCTCGTCCACCTTGTACCCATCGCCGCCGGAGAAGAGAGCCAGCAGCGTGCTTGCCTGCTTGTAGGCATTGGAGCCCAGGTGGACGGTCTCGAACCCAGCATGGCCAAGACGGTTGCGCCACTGTCCCAGCGTCTCATGGCGCTCTGTGCGCTCCGCGCCCTCGCAGGCCACGACATTGCAGATCTGCCGGCCGAGGTACACCTCAGACATGACCTGGTCCGTGCCAGGAGCGGCAGCCCCCGATGTGATTTCGGACGGGGCGGCGCTGGCGCCCTCCAGTGAATCGAACATGGTGGAGTAGTAGTGCAGAGACTCGGTGAATCGGTCCAGGAATGAGCCGGAGTTGTGGTTGGCCTCCTGCTCGACCACGGTCACGATCCTCGGCCGCACAGCGCGCATGGTGCCCAGGACCTTCTCAAGGGCGCCGGGCTGCGCGAGCAGCCGATGCATCTCGAAGACGGAGTTGATGGCGATTACCTCAGGTTCTTCGTTGGGGTCCTCCTCGCTCTCTGGCTGCAGCATGAACGGCTCCAGGTCGGCCAGCGTGGCGGCCACGAGGCCGCGGTACTGGAAATCGACGCCGATGGTGTGCGCGAACTGGGCGAGCTTCCAACCCACCTGCTGCAGGGCGTCGGTCTCGTCCGGCTGCGGGGGGCCAACGCCGGTGAGGCGGAACGACGGAGGGCCGCCGGGACGGAGTGCGAGGGCCTGGAGCAGAGCGGGCCACTGCATCCCCTGCTTGATGCCGAAGTCGACGACGTGGACGCGACGGCAGCCGGCGAAGGCCTCGAGGATGGCCTGGTTGGCGGTGAAGTGGGCGAACTTGAGGTAGGGGCACGACTCGTAGAAGTGCGCGTGGAGGAGGTCGGCGAAGGCGGCGTCGAGGAGGGAGCTGTCCGGCTGCGGGCGGAAGCGGAAGACGCGGCGGGCGAGGGCCTCGCCGAAGTAGGCTGCGACCTTGCGCATGGCGCCGCCCTGTGACGCGGCCAGCAAGGGTATCTGCTTGACCAGCGCCTCCGCGGCCGTAAAGTTCTCCTGCTGCACGGCCTCCGCGCACGCCTGCAGCGCGTGCACCAGCCGGATCCCGGCCTCCTGCGTGTCAACCACCAGGACCGGCAGCGCGGGCGCGTTGGTCTCCGCGGCGGCCGGCGGAGCAGCCTCCACCACGGAGCTCCGGTTGCCGCCGCTGCCCAGAGAGGACGATGATGACGAGGACGACGACGTGCTGCCGCCGCCGGTACGCATCCGCTTGGGGTCCCGCGCGGAGTCGCCGGAGACGTCGACCGGCGCCACAGCCGGCGAGCGGATCGGCCAAGAAGGGTATGTGCTGCTCGACGAGTCGACCGATGGCGGCGGGATATCGAAGAAGCCGCCGCCCGTGACGGCGGACGAGGTGGAAGCGGGCATCGGGGCCGGCGGGAGCGGCGGCGGCGGCGCGTTGAGCTCGGAGAGCATGCTCTCGACCCAGGAGGAGAGGTCGGTGGGGTTGTAGTGCACGGTGTCCGTGGCGAGGTGCGTGGTGAAGGCGTCTTCCGGCGCGCCGCCGACGCCGCCCATCCCCATGGCCATCTCGAGCTGCTCCAGCTTCTGCGCCACGTCCGCCATGTCGGATGACCGCACCTTGTACCCGAGCGCCGCCAGCAGCTCATCGACATCCTCCTCCTCGGCCGCCGGCGCCGACATCATCATGTCCTTGGACGAGGCCATATCGGCGGCGGGGTTGCTCCCGCCGGCGTCTTGGTACTCGCGCTTCATGATCGATCTCACCGCGAGCGAACGAGCTGCCGAGCTAATAATTGCGCGATGCTTTCCCTTTGCCTCGGTTTCGGTTTTGGGATAGGTTGGGATTTGGATCCAGGGTTGGGAAGTGGGGGTGGGGAACGGCGTGGGAAAGATTGAGGTGGGAAGAGGAGAGCGAAGCAGCGGCAGCAACTAGCAGTACTAGTTGTAGGAGACGGACGGCATCAGGTGATCAGAGAGGAAGGAAGGCATCTCCCTATAGTCTGTCACTGGTGCGCGGGCCCCACCTGCGCCTCGCCATCCAACACACGCACAGCTTTATCACCAGACAAACTTCACCATCCAGTTACAAATCGCGGTGCCCACCACCCCCAAAGATCGCCACGATTAAAAAAGCTCTGCATCCGCGCCTCCCTTCTCCGTCTTTGGAAGACGATTGCGACGAGAATTCCTCTGCCTTCCGTGCCCAACGACTGTGTGGCCCGTCCTGCGGCCTGCAATTAGAAGCAAAGCACCATAGATTTATTTTTTGTTTACAAAAGAAGTATTTGGATATTCCTATCACGAGCACATCCCCCGTGGCTACTCATCGAAAATTGAGGTAGAATTGGAGTGTTCAATTATAATCTCTATTTTCCGAATCCAGGAGGTCAATCCGGCAGATGTCGAGGGTTGAAGATACATTAGAATATCTTGAAAAAAACTTACAAACAAACTGGGTAAAATCTATTAGCATCTATGAACCAAATACCCCGACATCGAACAAGCAGTCACATTTTAGAGTTTGGTCGAGGTCAATACCATCAGGTGGTTGATTGAGTCGGAAGATGTGATACAACAATGGCATTGTTATCGGGGAAGCTCAAGGTGAATCGATGGATGACACTCATACATTTTGGTTGGCACTCTTGCAAGAATCTCGTGCTCGATTTGTTAACACTGCAAAAAAAAAGGTCTCCACAACAAATGACTCTGTCATCCGTGCTTGTTTTGAGGTTCATTTCATTAGTAAGATTCGAACATCGCAAAAATATAACGCGATATTTCATATGACTTTATAGTAATTATGTGAATATAATATAAGTTAATAAAGGTTGCATGCATCAACGATGTAGAGGCTCGCAGATCCCCTTTTCGAAAAAATATTATAACTCATAGTCAAAATTGTAATAAGTGGTCGACCAGCAAAAATTAATGACTCCTTATATTTTGAGTCGGATGGAGTAACAAATCAGCGCAAATTTTCTTCAGAGGAGGCTACCGAAAAAGAAAAGAAAACTCAAGGAACAAGCAACAGAAACACAAAAGTCACAAATAAGCACATATCACCAAATCATCACGCGATTGAGTATAAGTCCACAGTTAGATTCTTCACAAGATTTTTACAGACATCGAAGTATCTTATTAAACAAGAAAAAATAAAGGGAAGATGCTCGACGACCACCGGCGCTGTCGAGCTCACAACCAGTGTTTTTTAGGTCGCCGATGCGCCCCGCGCCGCACAGGTCTTCCCTCCCCAGCAAAGAGCTTGTAGACAATTATCGGCTGCCGTTGATCTTGCTCTACTTTGGGCACAGATCATGGCTGAGCTTGCCGTTGGTGAAATTCCACGCGACGAACCCTAGGACTCTGCTCGTGAGCATCGAGGAGATATCGACAGTCGATGTCATGTTATACCCGAGGCCCACGACATTAACTGCCCTCCTAGGTGTTGGTGACCAATTGCTCCCATGACTTAATATAATTTATATTAAACATTTAAACTTATTTTTAGCATGCTAACGTCTTAATGATTATAACTTCCTATTCTTATTTGGCATCTTTAACGACATAATAAAATTGCTAAATGTGAGCTGCAACATACTTTTGTAGTTGAAAAATACATTTTTAATAAAATTAAACTATATCATATAACATAATTTTATTCATAAATTAGGTTTAATAACCCAATAAACTATATAGTGTATACCTATTTATAATAGGGATCTCTAAATCATATGGTCTAACAAATATCTTAATATAGGTTTTTAGTCAACGATGAGGTAAACATATTTATAGAAAATTCTAGAGTATAATTTGAAGTTAGGCATGAGGTGCAACTATTCTAAATGTGCTAGGTGGTTGTCGGAATCCATCGTGTTTTTTCGGAGTGGGATACCCGATATATGCATGCATCATGATAATGCACACAACCATCATAATCTATCGTGCGGGTGCTCCGAAGGGGCCAGTCTCAAACTTAAGTACACATAAGAATGTACTAGTGCTCTGTAATTGGTTAAATTGCTAACTCGTGTTTAGATATTTACATTACCTTCTCACTGATCGAGCCTCATTAAATTAAATAGAGCTAAGCAATCATTTTATGGACCGGCACGCCACAGGTTAGCACACACAACGGGACGGCACAGAAACGGACCTGACATCCACATATTTATTTCCACTCTTTGGTGGGCATTATTATTCTTATTTTTATGTTCAACCCCCGTACATTCAAGTCCCGACCCAATCAGAGACGGCCGAGCTGTCATGGGCCACGGACGGCCGCGACGGATCCCACGCACACCTCACGATTCGTGCAGCTGATCCGGGAGCGCTAGAGCAACCTCCGGCCACGTGGGAGGCAGCACCATGTGGGTGGTCACTGTGAGGCACGAGTCTTCATGGACCAGAGTTGCTACGGCGGTGTGGACCACAGCCCGGGCTCATGTGGGGATCGGTCCACCGTGCACCGGCCGCCAGGGAGTTTTTATCGTGCAGCAGAAGAAGTGGAGGGAAAAGAGTAAACTCGTTTTGGGTGGCGCGCCTTGTGCGTGACTGTACGAGAGCATGGACGGCGGGAATCGCTACGCCTACTCGTTCGCGCGGCGCCAACGGCTCAGAGATATCCTACTAGAGTGAGTGAAATACATGATGCAAGCCGATCGGTTCCTCGAGGTCACGTATAATACGTACGCATGTACGGTTCGAATGCGGCTAGTAACAACAAAATGAAGCATACGTGGTTGGCATTTTAGCAACCATGCGTCATACTTGCTACAGTACAAGGCCAAGGTTAAAGCTAACTGTTCAATGCTCCACAACTATTTAGATGACTGCTTGTGAACATCACTATTTGTATTTTGCGTCCTCCAATTTCACCACAATCTTCTGCTTGGTCTTGTCTTACGTACACTTCACAAGTATTCATGCATGAATGTTTGCGTGTGGATATTTTTCTATTTTACCCAGAGGTATTTACTTATGTGTGGCATATGTTGATAGTCTTGCCATCTTTGGAGGGATATGGAAAGCCTTGTGACATTTTCTTTTGTCACCCATGCCTCGTATATTATTTTTACGTGTACACGGTCCTAATAAAAGGAAGTCGCACGCACGTACGCAGTACACATACTGTACCTTCAACGTACGTACGTACCATTGCCCGTCGGTGAGCTCTTGTGTCGTTGCGTGCAGTGGTCAAGCTGTCTTCACTGAAACAGACGGGTCGTGCCCGTCTCCTCCCCTTCGTCCCGAGAGAGGAGAGGCGATTTTCTGAAAACCGCCCGGTCAACCCACCTCGCCGCCGCGGATCCGGCCGTTTCCTCCCCTCCGCCGGCTGCTCCGGCAGCGGGAGGGTGGGGGAACGCCGGATCTCGGTGTGTACATAGTGTAGGGTTTGCTAGGCTCGTTGCCGGCGGCGCTCTGGAGGCGGGGGTGCGGTTGGTGGTGGTTTTGGTGGCGGCGTTCTTCCCCTTCGCCGGTGGTGTTCTTCGGAGCTTCGCCGTGGAGCGGCCGCCCTCCTCGTGCTCGCAGCGCCTGGGTGCTGCCGTGCGCGAGTTCCCCGACCCCTGGCTGGATCCGAGGCGACGGATCTGGTGGCTGGGGTCGCGGGCGGATCCTTGGGCTCGTCGAGATCTTCTACATCTTCCGGCATCGGCGACGATGGCGGCCGAGGCAAGGTGGTTTGGAGGGGCTAGGGGGGCGCTCGCGCGGGTCGTTCATCGACAACAGCTCCGCCGCGGCGCGGCGGACGGGCACGGCGGCGTCTCTCATTGGGCAAAGTTTTCCCTGACAGCGGCAAGAAGGCGGCCGTTCGTCCTCGTCTCCGGCGCCGGTGGTGATGTTGAAGCTCTCGTTGCTTGTGGTTCCTTTTCCTCTACGTATTGTGCTTATGTATTTCTACTGTGTACTTTGTACGTGGTTTTCGGTTGAATATACGTGGTGAAAAATGCAAAAAAAAAAGCTGTCTTCACTGAGCTTTAAATACGTGGACCGTATTTCAACTGATCCGACGGGAGATCGTTGGATAAAGTGTTTGGTTCTGCCGTGCTGTTGTTTTCCGCCGTCAATCAATCGGCTTAGCGTCGGGTACGGACGCACGTCTGAGTTCCTCGGCGGCAACTTTCTCGCTCGCTCGGACGAGCTAATTAAACGCGGCCAGGTGTAAGCAAGGGAGTAGACGTAGCGTAGGCTTCGGATTCCCATGCAGATGCAGGTGGGGTGGGACCGTCGGAGGCCTACCTCCGCCGGGCCGGCCGTACCCGCCGCAACCAGGGATTCACGGCACGGGTGGCACGCACGTACGGGGCCCGGTGGACATAGGCAGCAGCAGACGGAAAACCAACAGCAAAGCAAAGCCGCGCCCGCCGTACCACGTTCCCGTCGCGGTCAGCCGGCTGGCCGTGTCTGTGGCGGTCACCGTGACGGCCTCGTAACCGTAACGTGAGGAGGCAGCGCCGGCCGTTTCCCGATCCATGCGTGGGGGAGCCGAACCGGAGAACGTGGGTGACGGCACCGTCGCAACGGCCTAGGGCGATTCCCCCATGGCTCATGGCTCATGGGTGATGGGGTGGCGTGGCCCTATCCGCTGCTGCTGCGTCACGTCACATGGGCGGGGCGGGGCGCACGGAACGGCTCCACGTACGGATTGGGCCAGGCGGTTACATACGTGTCCCGCCTGCATGGGCTGGGGTGGGAGTGGACCATGCGCCAGCCTGTGGTCGCGCCCGCATTATTCATCTTCTCTGCGCCTACCAGCTTAATTAAGCTCCATCATACGGATTAGGAGCTGCAGCTTGAGCTAGGTACGTTTCTCATTACGGTGGTGCACCGCACTAGCACATACGTATGTGTCGCATCAAAACATCCGGATACTCGTACCATTCTTGTACGGAGTATTTAAACCTTCCTAGTATGGAGTATGGATTTCTGGTTTCCCAGATCTATCCAGTGCTCTGTCGGCTTAAAACAACAATAAAAAAATTATATTTACAGCTTTGAGAAGAATATGAAAAGGACACGAGACGGACTACCTGATGCATGTATCCTACAGACGCGATGAATCTCACTTTGGAATACTTTGTATCTTATTAAGCTACACGAAAAAACAATGCATGGATATGAGTACGGTGGACCATGCATGTTTTAAGAGCTAAAAATTTATGTAAGATTTGAAAGGAACTTAGCTTTGCAGTTTTACATGCTTGTACGAGATATCGGTGCTAGCTAGGCGAGAACTGGGATGAGAAAGAAAAGAGTTCGGCGAGACGAATTTGGTTGTAGCAAGCGCGCGAGGGCTGAGGGCAATCCTTCCTGTGAACCGACTATACCCCAAACCGATACAGGTGAAGAAGTCGAGTATGATGTGGCGCATCGAGAGAACCATGTCGAAAGATTCGTCAAAATGACAAAGGTACGTACGTTTAGAACCTTTCTGATTCAACTGAATTGTCTAACATTTTGGAGGATTGGATCCGATAGAAAAAAATCTATCTTGATCGTTTGATTTGCATAATTAATTTATGTAAAAAAATCTTCTAAGAAATCATTTGTACTACTTCTAATAGTATATCTAGCATTCATTCCAAACTCTTTTTACAATTCTTTGTGGAATCAAAAAACTTCCGTGCGTATAAAATCATGTACGATTAGAGTGACCATAACATTGCAATCGTATGTTTTTCCTATCGTATGAATCAGAGATACCCTTATTATTATGGTGGTGCATCGGACACGGTATTTCGGGTCGTAGGTCTTGATGCACTCTGTATGTAATATATTTTTATTACTTTTCAAGACGTCAACAAATTCTAAACAAAATGTTTGGATATACACCCGCATATTCTTTGTTCGCTCAAAAAGTTTTGTAAAAAAAAGACATTTGTTGTGGTCTGGGTAAAAAAGACAAATAAATGTTTCGTGAAAAATTATTTTGGAGCCCCGAAATTTTTCCTTTTTACACAGGTCCCAAGAAATGTCATTTTTTTCACGAAACTTTTTTTACGAACATATCATATGCGGACTTATATCCGAAATTTTTGTTTAGAATTTTTTAGCTTTTTGAAATGCCATGTTTATATAGCGGGTGCATCTACACGTATGAGCCGATGATTTCCCTGGTGCATCGCACTACATAGGTATCTAACTCGCATCAAAACTGTAGCCGTATAGATTACTAAATTTGGTAACATGTATAGCAGTTCAGTAATTGCTTAAACCAGCAGCGTAGCCACTGTCTTGATCGACTCTCGCTAGCTTAATCCGGATTGGGTTGCTACCGGTAGACCACGGACGACTCTACCACCGAGCGGCGTGACCACTGACCAGGCTACGAATTGGAACTTGGAAGCTGGGCACACTCTACGTCCTCACACGTTCAATCCGGGCCAGCCAGCCTGCTCTGTTCCAGCAACTGTAAACATCACTAGCAATCTAGGTTTGCCCAACGCTAGCACCTCCTCCTTCCTAGCACAATCAACGTCACGCCCTTCGTTACTCCCGGCCCATCTCTAGCCGGGCGCGCGGCGGAATATATTCTTCATGCTATCGTTTCGAGCACCCCGAAACTTATCCGACAGTGAGAGGTCACAGAAATACTATTGTACCATTTGGAAGAAAACAGTGAGATCGCTATTACAGGGGTCCATGTCCACTGTGTTATCTTGATGTACCTGTTACTTCCTCTTGTGAGATGTACTGCACTGTTTGAAAGAACATTATTATCGTTTCAACCGCTTGAAGGTATAGATTGCTCATCAAAGCTTTGCAGGTTTTAGATAAGGACAACAATAGTTCTCATGTTAGATTCAGCAGATATGCAATTCTCATGCGCGGTAGCACCCTGTAGCCGTAGGCCCGTAGCTACGGTTCCGGCTTCTATAGATATCGCTGAACTCTCGGAAATAGCTAGCACGTAGTGTTGGCAAGCATCCCCAATAAATAATGCCGACGGTTCTCCTTAATCACATCAATAAACAGAAAT
The DNA here is from genome assembly GCA_947311845.1 of Poa pratensis. Lineage (NCBI taxonomy): Eukaryota > Viridiplantae > Streptophyta > Magnoliopsida > Poales > Poaceae > Poa > Poa pratensis. Next base: position 8,579,420 of record CAMZMU010000112.1, on the reverse strand, counting down.
GTGTCGGTTGTAGTTTCCACGTCAAGAACAGTAATGTAACTGTGTTGCTTTCCTGTGCAAGACCTCCAACACTTTTTTTTTTTGAAGCATAAGGTGGTCGTATCGACCGCCCGAATAGATAGAAAGATTTGTCCCAGTTTATAAGGAAAACCGGGTCCAAAAACCATACAAGCTGTACAAAAGAATGACACAGACGAAGCGACCCGCCGCACACACGACCCAAGTCGAACAAACGCCACAGTACACACCACCCGCTTCGGGGACGCCGCCCCGGCGTAACAACCAGATCGACCTTCGCATTGCCCGAAAGTGATCCAGTCATGGTCGACGAACCCTCTGCCCACGCAGTCTTCATCCAGGTTGCCACCAAAACCACCATGTACCGGGGCCGCCGCCCCGGAGAAGCAACCAGATCGACCTTCGCATTGCCCGAAGTCGATCCAGTCAGGTCGACAAACCCTCTACCCGCGCAGTCTTCATCCAGGTCGCCACCCAGACCCCCGCTAGACAACGGCTCTGCCTCATAGAACCGTCGTAGCGTGGGAGACCAAGGCCGCCGCCTCGACGTCCACCACCCTTCGGGGCCGCCGCCCCGGCATCCGCCTCACCCGCGAACCCACCGCACCGTGGGCCGATAACTCCCAGGCGACGCCTCCAACAAGGTAGTGACGCGTCCGTCACCGTCGCCCGCTCCCGACGGAGCTTAGGTTTTCACCCGGATATCATCGGACTGCACACGTCGGACCAAGTAGAAACTCCACAACGACGCAAACAAGAAAGGAGCGACGCCCGAAGGCGCCGCCGTCGTTGGCACGAACCGAGGTTCGTGCAAGGCTTTCGCCCGGAGTTCAACCCGCCGCGAAGCTCCGGAGTCGCCGACCACCAAACCCCACTGCATGCCGCCGCCACGGCACCTCAAGCCCCGACGAAAGCCATGCCGGCTGCGTCCACTCCGCAACAGCCGCTCCGAGGCCGCCGCCCCGGCTTCCTCTTCTCCAGCAGCATGCCGCGACCGAACGAGGAAGGACGACTAGCGCCACGACCTCCCCGACAGCAGCCTGCACTCATCCTCTTCTCCTCCCCGCAGCCAACCTCCACATGCAGCACCTCTGCTTCCGCTGCCCCGCAACTGCGCCCCTGCCCCGCCACCGCTGCACCTCCGGCGCCCCTCAACCGCCCGCACGCCGGCTGCGTCGCGAACGGCGAGCTCGCCGGCTGCGTCGCGAACGGCGAGCTCGCCGCCTGCACGGGCCCGCCAGGCCCAGATCGGGCCCGACGGGGCCCAGGTCCGCGCGCGAGCGCCGCGTCGACGGAACCCTCGCCAGCGATGGCGCCCCCCGCGCCACACCGCCGCCCTCCATTGCCGCCCGAGCCCGCTGGCTCGGCGTCCTCAAACCCCGACCGCCGCCGCCCCCATGGGCCGGTCCTCCTCCAATCCAGCTCGCGAGCGGCCACCCCCCCCGACCACCTTTTGGCAGCGGGGGGGCGCCGCCACCGCCGCGGACGAAGCCGGCGACGTCAGCGGCAGGGGAGGCCGGTGGGGAGAGGGCTCGGCGGCGCCGCCTTTTTTTCCCCTGGCGCCGCTGGGGGGCGACGCGAGGGGTGGGTTTTCTACCATGTGGGTTCAACTACTTACCTCCAACACTTCTATCGTCTTAAAAGCATGCTTATCCATATAATAAAAAAGCATGCTTATCATAGCACCACAGATTTGTTTATTTTACTCGCTTTATAGCACGGTAACTATTTTTGACTCACCAACTCAGGTGAGCTCTTTAATAAAAACATACTCTCTGTGTGCAAATAAGTGTATTTATATGCTTTGTCCTAAATCAGACCTTTTTGAAACTGAATCAAATTTACAGTAATATATGTACGGCATTGAATTAATATTTATGAAACTAGATCCCAAGGTACATGTAGCGATATTCATTTGATGTTGCTTATATTGCTAATTTTCCTATAAAGTTGGTCAAAGTTAGGAAAGTTTAACTTAGCACAAATGTAAAAACACACTTATTTGTTGACGGATGGAATACATACATAAAATTTCCCAAAGATAAAAAAGAAATAAGTATCAGTGAGAATACACCAAGGATGAGAAAAATTCACGAAAAAATGGTTTTACTAGCAACACGTGCAACTTTTCTAGGTATACAATTGCGAATAGTGCTATCGCCGTGTTTTTTTTCTTTGCCATGTTTATATGTTTTTTCATGAGATCTAGCAGATTTATTATGAAAATTTATATATCAAAATGTACTCTTTGTGTTTTCCAATAAATAGCTTATTGGATCTAGGGAGCCAAAAACCCTAACTCTACCTCAATGAACCGAGCGTGGTAAAAATCCAATCCAGGGCGGTGGATTGTTCCGATACATTAGTCATCATGTGGTAACTGAACTACACCTTGAAACAGTAATAATGTAACTGAACTCTGGGTCTCATTGGTCTTATCCGGTTATTTCTCTTAAGGGCCTCTTTGATAAACATTATTTCAAAATAATGTTTGGATGATTCTACCTTATGTATTATTTTTACGTGGTTTATGTGGTTTGTAGGATTGCAAACAATTAGAATGCCCTCCTTATGTTTCATTTGCACTTGGGAAAATTTACATCTGGTCCAACCTCTTGGCAGGAATCATATGTTTCATGTGACAATCAAACATCATCTGAGTAATTGAGTATTTAAGATTATGTAACCTCTTGGTAAGAATCGTGTGTTTGTTCTATTCTCTCATTTGTAAATCCCGCTAGTAAAAAGGCCATGGACAAGTACCCAATGTATACTTTTCTACATATTCTCATGGATAGAGCAGTGCTTTCGGCCAGTATTTTAAAAGAAAAAAAAACTTCCGTGCAGATAAGAATAGAAGGTCATAGGGATCGATAAGCAATAAGTATAGATCTATGTGCAATTCTAAACTCACAGTACTCATGAAGTTCCACATAGATAGTTATAGGGACAGACATAGGAGTACTAATGTTGCTGTAAACTTAAGTATTTGCTATAATTGAAGTACCACACTATGGATAGTTAATCAGGCAAAAAAAAAAAGTGCCACAGTAGCTCCTCCAATCATGGTAGGATAATATATACTTCATTTAACAAATTCTACACGCTTGGTTAGCCGAATTGTATAAAAACTGACAAACTGGCTCTCACCTTCCAGACTGTTCATCGTAAACAATTTGTAGATGTCGTCTCAACTCTCAATTCCTGAATAGTCAATCAGGCCAATGATTCGCACGAATCATTTTGAATTACGATCCGGCAGCCTCTAGAAATGGACTCGTGGGTCTTGCTGTGCTGCTTACTACAGTAGCAATCGGTTCATCGATAAATTATGTGAAATGGACAGAAGAATAGTTGGACGTACTGGTATCAAATGACCTGAACAAGTACACTAGCTGGTCGCCAAGTATTGATCCTTGAATTGTACCCTAAGATTATATACTATGATTAGTACGTTGAGTGTTTCTTCAGGAGCTTAAACGGAGACCAAACGATCCAGATAATCATGTAATCAGCGCGGCCGCGGGATGCCGGCAACCACTTGCATAAAATTCGCAAAGTATCTTCCAAGAACAGCAAGAAAACTCAACTTGACAGACTGACAGCTACCTACAGGTAAAGGAAATGAAGATAAAAAATGCATCTACGGGTGAGAGGAACCGGAGCGGCGATGATGCAAATGAGGCCTACGTTTTGAAACAGAAACGTTTTAATGATTGATGCCAGCGCGAGATGTGAAGTTGCTCGGATTAAACTAGTGATGATAGAGGGTGGAATTTGTTTATGTTTATATAGAGGGCGCAGCCATCAGATGAACGAGGCTTCGCATCAAGTTGACCGCCTCCGATCTCAACAAACCAAACCGGCCGGCCGGCCGGCATCGTGATGCTTAATCCTCGCTTGTTTATTGCAACTGAATGTGGAAACTAGCTTGTTAGTACGTAGCCTTATTTGATTTGGCACTATATACATCATCAACTTTCTGACGGCAACGTGCACAATAGGATTGTGATTTTCCATGACCAAATATAAGTATGTACAGTACAGATAGGAGTACGAAATCACCTGGGTCACACTGCATCACTCAACGGTACGATGGTATATGCCTGATACGATCCTAACTAGACACGTTCACGTGCAATCGCAACATAATTTGTATGTTCCTAAGGAACCATATGATAAATCTATGAAAAGTATTAGACCTCTCAGTTTGGGGGATTGTATTTTAAATTTTTCACTAAAGTGATGACTATTAGGATTTCTCCTATTGGTGATCGGCTTATTTCCCTAAAACACAGCTTCTATTTGTGGGAGATATATTGTAGAGAGTGTTATTTGTGCTCATGAGGTGTTGCTTGAAGTCAAACAATCTGGTCAATCTGGTCAAGTTTTGAAAATAGATTATGAAAAGACATATGACATGGTCACACAGATAGGAGTATGAAATCACTCGGTCACACATCATCACCCAACGCCGCGAAAGTAGATTTTTGTCACCCGATCAACGCAGATTTGTGGCACCCGAGCAAATGCTTCTTGGCAAGGTTGACGACTACTATCTTGCAACTTGGAAGGTTTGTGTGATGAGCAAGGTCGATATACTTGAGATGCTAAATTCAATGTCAACCTCTCGCGGTGTACCTCTTGACAATCCATGAAATGCCGACATGGGTAAGAAAGAAGTTCGATCGGCAACGGCGGGACAACGACAAGCCATGCAGCGGAAATGTAGCGTGAGCCGGAGAGTAGCCAGCCAAAAAAACCTTGGGTTGTCTTGGCGTCCAGTTCGTAACGTCCTTCGGCGGACGATTTGGCTGCGTTGTCTCTCGCAGGGATGGACCGCACCGAATAAGCCTTGGACACACATGGAGCTCCCATGCAACAAGCAAGACCGAGTTTTATTCAATGCTGCCACCTTAATCACACTTGGCGATGAAAAATAGCGAGATTTTGGACGGACAAATGGTTTCTTGATCGGGTGCAGCTGAGGTACCTCCGAAATTCTTCAAAATATCGGCAAGAAAGAACCGTAAGATGTGCTAGATAACAGGAAGAAACTGCTAGACCTAGAAAACAAGTTGGATATCCATTACCTTGAACAGCTGGCCAACCTCGCCAAGTCCATCACACCGATACGCTCGACGAGATTAAATCATGATTTGGCAAGCATGTTTATTCGGCAAAGTCAGCCTACATGCTCAATTCTCTTGGGGTGGGGGCGGCAGGCAAAACTGACACTACGGGAAAGCCACACTACGCCGACGGCCTTATTGTACGCCGACGGCCAAATGTCGGGGCCGTCGGCGTACAGCACGGGCTAGGGCAGACGACGAGCAAGCCGTCGGCGTACGAAGCGCCGTCGGCGTAGACATACGTGCCCGACGGCTGCCGTCGGCGTTCTTTCTCCGTCGGCGTACAAACGGGCGGCATAACGGGACCGTCCAGCATCGTTGATACGCCGACGGTACGGCCGTCGGCGTACACGCGTTATTATACACCGACGGCTGCCGTCGGCGTTTAGTTGTTTTTTTATTTATTTTCGTATATAATATTCATTTCTTTATTTCTCTATATAATATTTAATGTAGTTGTAATTTATATATATATTGGACCTATAATTGCCCTCCCAATTTCAGTATCCCACCCACGTAAAATAACGGTTTGAGTTTTCCGGAACCCAACCCAACAACATATACATGTAAAACAAATAAAAACTTTTCCTGGCTCACTAGAGAGAAAGTGAAGCCGGTGATGTCGGTCACACGTAGGAGTAGATTCTTGCACATTTACAACACACAACTCACTTGTATACATATGGTATGTCACAACCTAGGTTTGGGTGGGGTTCCGACGCTCCGGGGCCCCGCTTCGGTGAAACCCTGAATCCGCTGGAAAAACCCTAACGTTTCCGTCTACCCCCATAGACGTGCGTCGAAAGGGGGTAGCCCAGTGGACTTTTTTGCTTGGTTGTGTTATGTTAGGCCATAGGAACATGAGAAACCAAAGTCTACCCCAAATCGACACACGATTCCATCCGGTTCGTCCGAAAGTGGAGTTTTCACCTCTAAGTGCAGAAACTCACTAGAGAGAAAGTGAAGCCGGTGATGTCGGTCACACGTAGGAGTAGAATCTTGCACATTTACAACACACAACTCACTTGTATACATATGGTATGTCACAACCTAGGTTTGGGTGGGGTTCCGACGCTCCGGGGCCCCGCTTCGGTGAAACCCTGAATCCGCTGGAAAAACCCTAACGTTTCCGTCTACCCCCATAGACGTGCGTCGAAAGGGGGTAGCCCAGTGGACTTTTTTGCTTGGTTGTGTTATGTTAGGCCATAGGAACATGAGAAACCAAAGTCTACCCCAAATCGACACACGATTCCATCCGGTTCGTCCGAAAGGGGAGTTTTCACCTCTAAGTGCAGAAACTCACTAGAGAGAAAGTGAAGCCGGTGATGTCGGTCACACGTAGGAGTAGATTCTTGCACATTTACAACACACAACTCACTTGTATACATATGGTATGTCACAACCTAGGTTTGGGTGGGGTTCCGACGCTCCGGGGCCCCGCTTCGGTGAAACCCTGAATCCGCTGGAAAAACCCTAACGTTTCCGTCTACCCCCATAGACGTGCGTCGAAAGGGGGTAGCCCAGTGGACTTTTTTACTTGGTTGTGTTATGTTAGGCCATAGGAACATGAGAAACCAAAGTCTACCCCAAATCGACACACGATTCCATCCGGTTCGCCCGAAAGGGGAGTTTTCACCTCTAAGTGCAGAAACTCACTAGAGAGAAAGTGAAGCCGGTGATGTCGGTCACACCTAGGAGTAGATTCTTGCACATTTACAACACACAACACACTTGTATACATTGCACATTTTGTTCTATCTTAGTTGCTACTACTCTGTTTCGATTAATTTTAATAAATTGCAAGGGACATAAATAAAAAATGGTCAACTCATACGCCGACGGCTGCCGTCGGCGTATAGGTTGCCCTAATAATTAGTACTGGTCAGAGCGGAGACAAACAAAAAAAACGCCGTGCGCCTCCTCCTCCCCCATCCCGTGCGCCTCCTCCTCCCCGACCTCGATCCGCCGCCGCCGCCTCCTCCCCCATCCCGTGCGCCTCCTCCCCGCCCTCGATCCGCCGCCGCCGCAGTCTCCCGCTTCGGCCGCCGCCGCAGCCTCCCGCTTCGGCCGCCGCCGCCACGCGGGCCACCTCCCGCTTCGGCCGCCGCCGCCACGCGGGCCACCTCCCGCCTCGACGCACTCCCCACGCCGGCCACCTCCCGCCTCGGCCGCTCCTCCCCGACCCGGCCGCCTCCTCCCCCATCCCGTGCGCCTCCTCCTCCCCGACCTCGATCCGCCGCCGCCGCCTCCTCCCCCATCCCGTGCGCCTCCTCCCCGCCCTCGATCCGCCGCCGCCGCAGCCTCCCGCTTCGGCTGCCGCCGCCACGCGGGCCACCTCCCGCCGCCCCGAGGTACATTTTTGTGTTGTTTTTGTACATTTTTGTGTTGTTTTTGTAGTGTAGGAAATTTAGTGGTAGGAAATTTAGTGTTAGAAATTTAGTCGACCAAGTGTTAGTAGAAATTTTGCTAAGGTGGTAGAGTATAAATTAGGTGTGTAGTTTAGGTACATTTTTGTGTTGTTTTTGTAGTGTAGGAAATTTAGTGGTAGGAAATTTAGTGTTAGAAATTTAGTGTTAGGAAATTTAGTGTTAGAAATTTATTAGAAATGTTATTAGAAAAATTTGCTAAGTCAATTTGGAATGATCGTCGTATAAAATTTAGTGTAGGTGATTTGCTGTTTTTTATGAGTCGAAAGAAATAATGTTGTCTTCTTGGCTATTCTTAATGCAAGCCGATGATTAGAATAGTCCATTATGCTTGCAAGAAGACTGTCTACAGAACCAAGGGTAAATGCAAGAACAATGCATTTATTTCTACTTCGTTCTTGTAGGCACTCTTTTTGCTAACTAATGGCTTTGACATATGAGGCTTCAGATGTAAAACCACGTTCCCTATGCATAGTCATCTCCATAATATCTTCGTTATTTGGACTAAAAAAAGTCCCTTTGCTTGCAGGATTCCTACTCTAGTGGCAGCAGAGCTTGAGTGCAGGTATAAAAATGCTTGAAATAGATTTCACATATATTCATTTCATATATGACTAACCCCTGTATCAAATGCTTTTACTTAACTAAGTATCATGTCGGAGCCGGAGCGAAAGTTTCGTGGTGTTCACCGGAGACACACGAAGATCCCGACTTGGGCAGCTCAGATCACAGTGGATCACAGGAAGATCCAGCTTGGTACTTTCAGGTGCCCGTGGCAGGCGGCCCGCGCCTACGACTGCGCGGCGGTCCAGCACTTTGGGGCGAGAGCGATCCTCAACTTTGAGGATGAGCGGAGGGTGGCGCATATGTTAGCGCCAGATGGCATGAGGATCGCGACGAAGGCCGAGGAGAGGGAGCACCGGCAGGCAGAGAGGCTGCTGAGGGCGCGCCACCAGCGCGAGGAGGATGACCCCTTGGTCAAGGATCTCCTCCTTGATCCCCAGGTGATGGCGGTCCAGTACCAGGTCTTCAGCGAGAGCCGGCAGCAGCGCGGGCAGGGCGAGGCCGGCCCCTCCGGCACGCAGCAGCAGGGCGAGGACTCTAGCAGCAGCCTGTCCTCTTGTTGGGCCCGCTTGGACGACGTCACTGACACCGGCGCGAGTCGAGTTTAGGATGTCTATCATCCTACCTGTCGTACTACTAGACTTATCTTGCTACCTGTTGTACTGCTAGACTTATCATACATGCTACCTATGTATTATTGTGCTACTTGTCTATATGTGCTATGTTTAGCTGATATGGTTACATCGTTCTATGGTTTATTCTGTTTTATGTTTAATTATTAGGTAAAATGGAGGGATATTTGCTTATATATTTCGATTGTTTGTACTTTTTAGATGACGTAGCTTCCCGCCAGCCAGCACCGTCGGTCCCGCGCGTCGTCGCGGCTTCTCCTGCTGAGGAGGGGCTGCCTCGGTGCCCTTTGTTTTGTCGCCCTCTTCCGGAGCACGTCCTCGACCTTCTCCGGCCACCGATCACGCTTCGAGGGTATAAATCTTTCGCCTCTCTTGCTGCATAGGTTTATTTTGGTCTAGATCACCAAGTCAGTCGCGTAACCCGAGTCAGATCCCATCCGGAAGGGTTACAAATTTATAAATATGCAGGATTGTCCATCTTTGCATATTTATAACCGTAACACTTCCGGGTTGTCCTGTTGGACAGTCCGAGTACGTGTAGATCGGGTCGTGTTCCACGTTCTACCCCTTCCTGAGACGGAATTTCGGCAGCACCTCCCTGTTGTTCTTCGGATGCACACCCTCTCGGCTTGACAAGCTCGAGACGTGTATTCTGAAGAACAGCGGGGAGGTGCTGCCGAAATTCCGTCTCGGGTCGGGGTAGAACATGGGACACGACTCGATCTACACGTACTCGGGCGGGATAGGCCCCTACCTATTAGAAGTGTATGTGAACCCTTGCATGTTGTAAAAGATAAAATTTGGCCGTAATAAAATGGTGACATTGCATGCAAGAAAATAAAAATATGATGCATTTAATTTCATGTTATTATTATTTGGCTCACAGTAAAGCAGCAGAGGATGGCAGATAATGGGTGGATGTACAGTGGCCGAACTAGTTTGGTTGACAAAACAGATGAGTGGGTATGGAAGACGCATTTGTTAGTGAAGGAGTTAGCGCGTAAGGGTTTAGAGTCAGGCGCTCGTGGACAGTGCCCTTGCCCTCGTTGCAAGTTTCGTACACGTCAGGGAAAGGATGATATGATTAAACACCTCTTCTCTCGTGGGTATATGCCGAACTTCGTGACGACAGTCAACTTTGATGAGTACGAGCGCGAGAGTGGCAGGGTGATGCGGCAGCGGATCAATGGCAATGAAGATGATGGGATTAGAAACTGGCTAGATGATCTCCGTGCTGGCGACATGCCAGATTCGCCACCATCACAGGAGGAACCGGAGGAACCTCCAGAACCGGAGGAACCGCGTGAACCGGACGAACCGCGTCAACCAGAGGACCCAGAGCCAACCGCGAAGGCCTTCTTTGCTATGATGGCCTCGTCTCAGAGGCCTCTGTACGAGGGTGCAAATGTTTCTCAGCTCGATGCCATCTCGCAAGCACTAGCCAACAAGCTCCAGTATGGCAGCACCCGTTCATGCTTTGAAGCGCATCTGCAAACAACTGGTAACCTGTTGCCTGAAGGGCATTGTCTGCCTCAAAGCATGTACGAAACGAAGAAAATCCTGCGAGATCTCAGCATGGATTATCAGAAGATAGATTGTTGTCCAAAAGGATGCCTTTTGTTTTGGAAACAGTTTGCCAATGACAAGTACTGTATCTTGTGTAAGGCCTCTAGGTATCATGTGGTAAAAGGACCCGATGGTACGAAGACGCAGTCAAATGTCGCCATTAAGATTCTTCGTTACCTCCCATTCATACAAAGAATCAAGCGGCTTTACATGAACAAAGAGTCTGCCACACAGATGCAATGGCACAAAACGGGGAAGAGATACAAGGATGAGCACGACCGGGAATTGATGGGACATCCATCTGATGGTACGGCATGGAAGAACTTTGATGCGAACCACCCCGATGAGGCAGCAGATGCTCGAAACGTGAGAATCGCGATAGCAACCGATGGATTCAATCCATATGGTTTGTCGACTACCGCGTACAGCTGCTGGCCCGTGTTTGTTATTCCGCTCAATCTCCCTCCTGGAGCCCTAATGCAAAAGAAGACCATGTTCCTCTCGCTGATCATTCCAGGTCCTGAATATCCGGGGAAGAATTTAAGTATGTACATGCAGCCAATTGTGGATGATCTGAACCACTCTTGGCACCACGGGACGTTGACATATGATCGTGCATCGAAGACAAACTTCTTGATGAAAGTTTGGTATCACAATTCCATGCATGACATGCCCGGGTACGCCCTATTCTGCGGATGGTGTACAGCTGGTAAGTGGCCATGCCCAGTGTGCAGGAACCGACTTGAGTTCATGTGGCTAACGGCGGGACGGAAGTATTCCGCGTTTGACACACATCGAAAGTTCCTCAAAAGAGGGCATCCGTTTAGAGAAGACAAAAAGAACTTCAAGAAGGGCAGAGTTGAGCGTGAAGAAAAAGCGATACCAACTTTCGATGGTGCAGCTGTTGACGCCGAGCTAAGTGCTCTCGTGCCTGCTGGGAGAAAAGGCCCACGATATGTGGGATATGGTGTGTCGCACAACTGGACTCACGTGGCAGGCTTGACGCAACTCGAATATTACAAGGACCTCGAACTTCCCCATAGCATCGATGTGATGCACACCGAAAAGAATGTTGGAGAGTCCCTCTTTCACACAATCCTGAACATTACCCCGAAGTCGAAGGATAATGTTAAGGCTAGAGTTGATGTTAAGAAGCTCTGTGATAGGGAGAGAATGCACATGAAGCCTCCTGAAGGCCGTCAAAAGAACTGGTTCAAGCCGCATGCTGACTTCTGCCTTAATAGTATGCAAAGGTCTGAGGCATTCCATTGGCTCAAATTCGTCGTGATGTTCCCTGATGGCTATTGTTCGAATATAAGTAAGGGAGTCAATATACAATCGGCAAAAGTCACCGGGCTCAAGAGTCACGACTATCATATATGGATTGAGCGGCTGCTACCGGTGATGGTTCGAGGGTATCTCCCCGACCGTGTCTGGCGAGTGCTCGCGGAGTTGAGCCATTTCTTCCGCACGCTCTGTGCTAAGCAAGTATGTCCCCTGATTATTCAGAAGCTGCATGAACTAGTGCCGGAGTTGCTGTGCAACTTAGAGACGATATTTCCGCCAGGCTTCTTTACTCCGATGGCACATCTTGTTGTGCATCTTGCGAATGAGGTACTCTTGGGTGGACCGGTGCAGTTTCGTTGGCAGTTTTGTATTGAGAGAGAGTTTAAGTATATTCGAACCAAATGTGGAAACAAAAATAAGATTGAGTCATCCATAGCCGAGGCAACTATCCTTCAGGAGATGGCAGACGCCAGGCTAACGTACTACCCCGATGATGTTCCCACTATGCATAACCAGGCCTCTCGGTACAATGTCGACGAGCCCAAGCGAGACCCCAAGCTCGTCCTCTTCCAGTGTCCCGGTGGCAAGAGCGGTGGCCCAACAAGGTATAACTTGACCAATGATGAGCTGGAGTGCATAATGCTCTATGTGCTTATGAACATGAAGGAAGTGACCCACGACGAGCAGGGAGAAGAGGGCAGTTTCCTTAGGTAAAATGGGGAACAAATTACTTTGCAACTACTATCATGATTTCGTTCTAATACGTATTTTCTCCTTTTAGTCAATTCACGGATGAAATGTGGTCGGGAACATCAGATGGACCCAATGAAGCCGCGTTGGACACTCTTTTGAAAGAGCCTGCCCCCGGAAAGAAAAAATTCACGGTTTGGTTCAGGGAAAAGGTAATTTCAAACCTGTCCCTTCTACCTTGCAATTCGTGTCTTATCCCTCTTACTAATGCACAAAACAATTTGTACTTGTAGGGAGCTGATGCCAACGTTGTGATGTCAGATGAGTTGAGATGTGTCTCCCAAGGTTGTAACCGTAGAGTCGAGAAGTATGAGAAGTATGATGTGAATGGGTACCGCTTCCATACAGAGCATCACCAGAACAGTCGGCCTAATGCAAAGACTATAAATACCGGGGTCTTCACCAAAGGAGCCGGTAATTATGATTACTACGGAAGGTTACAGAACGTATATGAGCTGACGTTCAATAACACGAACATATCACTCAAGCTTGTTGTGTTCAAATGCCACTGGTTCGACCCTGAGCATGGAACCAAAAGTACCCCTTCCATTGGGTTAGTTGAAGTTAAGCCTTCAACCACCTACAATGGATCCGATGTCTTTGTTGTGGCTCACCAAGCCTTTCAAGTTTATTATTTGCCCTACCCATGCAAGAAAGAGGGACTCATTGGTTGGGAAGTCGTGTTCCATGTATCGCCACGTGGTAAGCTACCCATGCCCTCCGAAGACGATTACAACAACATTGACCCTAAAACATACGAGGGGATTTTCTATCAAGAGGAACAAACCTTTGGGGACTTTGGCATACAAGGTCTTGAGGACCGCGAGGACAATGCACAAACAGGTGGTGACGTAGTGGTGAATCTAAAGGATATAGATATGCTCAACAAGTTACAGAGTGATAGTGATGACGATGATGAGCCTCCACCGTGCGAGGAGGTTCCAATATACAACACTCGTGATAGTGATGTTGATAGTGATGATGACAACCCAGGACTTAACTATGAGAGTGATGATTAGGGGTGAGGGTCTTTTATGTCCTTTTGCGTACTATTTACTTTTCAACATGCTTCTTCTTAATTGCATTACGTCTTTATTCTTATTTACTACATTTTTCAACATGCTTAAAAGTTTATCCTTTCTCAATGCAGGTGATTGACCAAGATGAGCCAAGGCAAGGAATCATCGGCCTCGGGCTCTCGGGAGGTGTAGGATGTGTTCGGGTGTAGCGTGTGTGAATTCGAACTTGTTTGGAGTTTGTATGAATGCTTGGATGAATTTGAATCATGTTTGTGTCATTTGGATATGTATGTGGTGTTTTATTTGATGTTTCTGTGATGTTTTATAATTTGTGCAATTTTAATTGTATTTAAAATGCGCCAGAAACCAGCAGCAAAAAGTTTCAGAAACTGAAAATATGGTCAAGTCTACGCCGACGGTGCTGCGGGGACGCACAGGATGGCGCCACGTCGACGCTGGAGGACCATATGGTCATCCTTACGCCGACGGCAATGCCGTCGGCGTACGACTCCTCCCAGACGCACCGGATCAGCACACGTGGCAGCCTAGGCCGACGGCACTGCCGTCGGCGTATAGGTGGAGCAGACGGAGACGTTCGACGTCCGTTTTGTGGGTCCCACTTCAGATCGCCGACGGCGACAGATACGCCGACGGCATTGGTCATACGCCGACAGCGTCCTACGCCGACGACGCTACGCCGACGGCCGTCTCTACGCCGACGGCGATCGTGCTACGCCGACGGCGGCCCGCCGTCGGCGTTTTGACGGTTTCCCGTAGTGTGATTACATGAGTGATATACAAAGGATGGGCGCCAACCCGGTGCAAATTTTTCATATGGACATTGATGTTGGACCACGTCCTCACAGTAGACAAACTATTGCAAATACAATGGGTCAACGGATATTTCTGTCCTCTTTGCTGGAGAAACCTCGGGACAGCGCTTTATAGCCGTTAGATTTGGGAGAAGGCTGCGATTGGCTTTAAGGAGGACTCTCTGAACCCTCGGTCATGGTTAGACAAAGAGGCGTCCTTTGGTGGGTAAGAAGGGTGGAAAACACAGCAAACGAAAAATCCGCGCTCATCTTAACCAACCTAATTTGCTAAGAGTTGTGGCAAGAGTGGAACAGACACTTTTTTTTACCATGATGAGAAATCCGCCGTGGCCGCATTTGGGAGGAAGCGAGTCCGTGTAAGAAGGCTGGTGTACCTTCTCTACGGTACACCGATATGGAGGGACACTCTTTGATCGTGATTGACTGCCTTTGGTCCTTCATTTTTACGGGGAGGCCACTTCGGCCATCCCTGCTTTTGTAATCTGTGAAACATCTCCTAACGAAATGAACATGGCAGTTCTCCTGCTATTATTCAAAAATAAAAAAGTTCAATGAAAACATCTCCTAACCAAGTTCTGAGTTCCAACGACGCACGATCCACGGTATCTAAACTAGCCATGCCGTTAATCCAACATCACACAAGGGCCTACAGCTTGCGTGGAGCGGTTAGCCTAACGGCAAAGGCTTTCCATGATTGTTCTCGTTGCTTGGTTGATGTTCCAGCTAAGCATAGAACGCGATGATGCAATAGCTCCAATTATGATGATGGCCGATCATGTGTTAGTGCGTGGGTGTGTATGATATTTGCCTACCAAGCCAACGTGGAAGGAATGAGACTTGAGTTGGAGTATTTAATTAGGACCTGCCCGCTTTCGTGCTCTGTTACGGGACCATGCATGCACGGTTATGTGTGTGTGCACTAGCACTAGCACTAGATTACCCCTGGATTTCGGCAAGCCAGCATCAAATTAGCTGTTTTGCTGGTTGAACTATTGTTTCTGATAGTCTGAAGTCAGACAGCTAGCTAGGCGTACCTGAGCATTAAGAAACAAGAGAGCTCAGCCGAAGAAGAAAAAAACGCGTACGTCGCTCGAGCACGGCGATCGATCGGCGGGGCGAACTGGTCCACGCGATCGATAACCGCCGTCCGGCCGCGTCAGCGGAAACCCTCGATCGATCCGGTAGCGGCCGCGCGTCAGTAGCTAACCGAGTGTCTTTTCTCCGTGGGCGATCGAACGCGTCGCATCGTTCTCGTCTCAAAAGGCATCGCCGCAAAAGGCGAAGGGGAAAACCCCACCTCTGGCTCCGGCGCTCCGGCGGGTCACACCAGATCGAAAAGAGAAATTCCCCCGCCGAGCCGAGGCGAAGAAAAATCTGGAATTCTGCGGAGAGAGGCCGCTCGCGGAACGGAATTGGTGACAGCAACACGGCGACGGCGACGGGGACGGGGACCGGAAGGAGAGAGCAAGAACACATGCGGTGTGGTGTGGCGCCTAACGACCGATCCGGGAAGAAAAAGCTGCACGTCGCCGTCCCGCACCATACGCTCACGCTCCATTGCCTGCCTGCCTACTAGTTTAACCACAGGGCCGGATTGATGCCGACGGGGTTTAATTTAGTCGCTTGGCCGAGCTGGACTGACTAGGAAGGAATCATCATCGCCTAAATGCATTTGCTCAGGTGCTTTTGCTCGCCCGCTAGTTTCTCTCAAGTGTTGATTGGTGCTGCGGATCGGGATCTGGTAATACAACACGAGAGGCCGAAGTAGAGTTGATGCAAAGGGGGTAAACATCACATCGCTGCGAGATTTGTCGTCAGAGTTGTGTGCCACGGCGGAGGAGCCCCCACCGTGTTTTCTTAATCATGAGCCGTGTGTGTGTGTGACGCCGGCCGTCACATGCGCCGGCCCTTGAAGTTGGAGACGAGGTCTGGCCAATTTCCTGCTTCTCCACTCCAAACCAAACCTTGCTGCTGTGATTTTGTTTACATACCACATGTTCTCAGGATTACAATTAGACGGCGTTTTGCTCAAGTTGCACACCTAGTAGGTATATATATATCGCCGAAGAATCCAGATAGCTATAATAGGAGTAGTACCTAGGGCGTGTTTGGTAGCCGTTGAAAGTTAGGTGGGCTCGCATGGACACTGAAAACAAGAGCATCTTTCACCTTTTTGAGCCCATTTGTACCGAACCAAACAAAGGGGGCCATATGTTGTGGCTCAACCGGTTTTCAAAGCACCGCTCATGCAGTATTTTAGGAATGGCCGATTCGGTAATTCTTTTGGGGCCAGGCCCAATCGCTTCTTGATGCAGCCTTGTTTTCAGTGTAGCCCGCATGGCTCTCTCACAGCCATGCAGGAAGCCGCCAAACCAAACAGCGTGCTCTGCATGTATGCAAACGTACCAACCACCATACAGCCAACCAAACGAAGCGCTGGACTCGAATATTGGGTTGGCTCGCTGGGGCCAGGCTCGCTGGGGCAGTGCGCGTTCTCGTCGCTGGGCCAGGCCCTGAGTCTGCAGCCTACCAAACAGGACCCTAGTAATGCTTGATTCACGGCTGAACATGCTCGCTTATTTGGCCTGCATGCACCCTGCTGATGTTCTCTTCTTTTAGCGGAAATTGCTAATTGGGTTCACTGGCAACATGATCTAATCAAGATTGAAATTAAACAGTGTCGTCTAATCGAGTTACTGAGATGCAGAAATACAACGTGTGGAATCCAGCAAGCTACGAAAGAAGCAATGCCAACTTTCCCACAAAAGATTGAGAGAAGGAAATGCTCTTTTCCTAGAGGTGGAGATGCCTTTTTTTCATGAGTACAGGCTCAATTGATAAGCAGCCCGTTGGCCTATTGGTGCGTCGGGCCTGGGTCAGATCGGCCCCGTACGCAAGAATTCCGATACTATACCACTTTGCTAAGCCACGGATGGCCCATAGTTTGGAACTTTGCTAAGCCACGGATGACACAGGTCGTGTGCAACAGGAGCGCGGCGGGAGACCACGAGCTAGGTAACTCCAGCACCCAGTTGACCCGTTTTTTAGTTTCTGATCCTGTTATTACTCTCGATTTGTCTGTCCTCCGGTACAAGTGTAGATTCCACCGTAGGTCACTGAAAATTTGATGAACTGAGTCGTGCTTTGCCCGAGCTTGTGGAGTTGTGTGGGAAACCAGTTTTGCCTCTTTCCGGTGAGCAAGTGAAGGCGGTTTCGCCTAAGATTTCAGTTGTGGCTTCACCGCCGAGTCAAGCGCTAGACTTTGAGGAAAATGGTGTTGTGGACGGTGCAGTCTCTCTCTCACGTGTGTCTGTTCCTGATGGTGATGTGGTTGCTACGTCTGGACCGTTGCCACGTGTGCCTGGATCTCTCGTCGGCAAAGAGATTTGCGATTTCTTTGCCACATTGGCTGCTGCTAACCCTGCAGGTAAGACGATTGGATGTCTCCTGAAGGAGAAAGCTAGCAGGGATAAGATAAAAAGAGGCAGCGTGAAGGAGAAATCAAAATGCAGAAGCAAAAAGGGTGGCGCTACAGGAAAGGCACCTGAAGTTGCTTGATGGATGGCTCTCGGTGCCTTAGCTTGTCAGCATGGTTCCGCTCGTGTTTGTTGCCTTTGCAAATGTGGTTTTCTCGAGTCATCGCTGGTCTAAGGGGGCACTTTGATGACGGTGTGTCTCTTCTATGAGTGTGCTATAGGAGTATCGTGTTGCGAGTGTGTGTTTGTGTGTTTCTTTGGTTGTGTGGTCTTTTTGGGAGTAGTCCACTTGTGTGTTGGATGGTGTCTTGGTTGTTCTTGTGACCAAGTTTGTAACGGTTTTTGCCTGATTTTCCGTAAATAAATTGGGCAACTCTCTTCTTCTTAATTAATGGATGAGGCAAAACTTTTGCCTCCGTTTCAAAAAAAAAAAAAAGAACACCAGGTGAAGCTGAAGGTTGTTTATGTGCTCGGTGCTACTATATTTCTGGATTTACATGCTTGCAATGAGGAGAAGGAAAAATGTATGTCGGGATGTGCTGAATGATCTTCCAGCGGCAACTATGGCCCCAACCGGCTACCTTTCTCCACTTTTGCCACGGCCACGACGATGTCCCCTATCCCAACTTGTTCTCAGTCATCGCATATATGTGTTGAGAAGCTACATATTGTCCAGAGTCTAAATCACGGATGCAGCCGAGCCAACTGCCTACTGGTGCATGTAAATGGATCCCTGACAATTGCTTAATATTCCTAGATCAATGATAACTGGATGTGTCAGATGGAAAGAGAACGACCTTAATGTACCATTTCACATTATCAAAAAGGTTTCCCTCCTGTAGGCAACGGGCCTATATATATCTAATGAACTACATCCATTATTTATTATATAGTTGTTGGACATATTTATCATTTGGTTAGGATGCTCATGCTTACGTTTTGGTGGCAGTGAAAATTCAGTTCAGATTATAGGCTATCACAACGTGTCCATGTACTTAACGAACACACCTTAACATTTATGTACATTGTGACCTTCGTAAGTATTAGCTCGCACCGTTTGTGAATTTTCATGAGGATTCTATAAGTGCTGCAGATTATGTAGTTCATAACCTTAATTAACTCCTTTTCATTGAATTTATTTAATTTTCTTCTCATCTTTGTTACCATGTTCACTTTGTGTAACTTCATTTTGCAGTTAGATAGAGTGCATATTGTTCTCCACGTTGAGTTTTCTTATTGGACCAACCATATGGTTCCAGTTTGTTGCATGCCAAGTTATAAAAATATCATAGTAATAAATTTCAAGAGAGCTGCTAGCACCCTTTCCCACACCCAAATGTAATACTACTGCATTCAGATTCCTCTTTATTTAATAGTGTTGTTTATATCATGAGCATATTTAATACTTATTTTGGATAAATATCCTATAATATAAGATAGATGAATTTACTCTGTGAAGTGTTGTCATTCTCCGAATAGAGGTATGTTCTGTTTTTAACTATTAAGTAAGTTCCGGGGTCCTATCGAGGTGAAAATAGATTGTTTAGATGGTACTTGAGAGCAAATTAAGTAGTGAAGTTACTACTTGACTACCGAGGAATCTTCCTCATAAAAAGATGTTATTACTTAATGGCTGAGCTGGAGCTAATGCATGCATAGTGTGTGGTAAGTGATAAATGCTCTTAGATTTCGAAATTTTGTGTGCTTTAGCTTTGTTAATCCATAGATAATTCGATATCCATTTTACAAGCTACGCAGCTCATGTGGATGATAGATGATAGTTTATGGGTAGCGCAATATTAAACCAGGAGAAAACCATTTCTTTCATGGGCAGCCCGGGATATATTATGGAGTGGATATTCTGCTTGGATACAGATGCATTTCTCATATTCTGCAGAAATCTTTTATCTTTTTCCTTTTTCTTCGAAGATGTAGATCTTTGGATAAAGGGGATAGCACTTATTGGTAATTGTTATGGCGCGAGCCATATCCTTATTGTGCGTCTGTTTCTTTTAAATTTTGTCAAGTACTATCCGGCTAGAAGATTTTGATGTTGTATCATGCATGGGTTTTTCTCCTCGAGCAGCCTTCATGAGTTTTACAATTAATTTGTAGAGGTTTTTATGCCCCTGAGTATATATATTTGTAGTACATTTTTAGCTTCTAGGACAATATGGTTGTAATGATCATTGGTCTTCTCTCCATTCAAAAAATTGGAGTGTGTTCGTCAAAGTGTGATTGAAATCGCACTGCTATTTTGTAACAATGTACAGGTATTTGATTATAACTTATATAGGTTTTAGTTACTAATTTCAGATAAGATATAGAATTGATTTTTAAATTACTTTTAGGCGGAGAAAAGAATAAGACTAGGTCATGTGCTTGTACAATGTATGGGCGAGGTGTACGAGAATTATAAATTCAAGTCGCCACCTTGACATGAGTGAGGTATAATCTTAGTCAACAAGAGATATTTATACGAGTGTAAGTTTTTTCGAAGTCAAATCTGACGTATTAGCTTTTTTCAAGTCAAACAATATAATGCAAGACCGAATTTATATAAAAAGTTATCAACACTTATTCTATAGAGATACTATGAAAATGCTTTTAATGTTGTATGTAATAAGAAGTTGATAGTTTTCCCTAAAGTTTTGGTCAAACTTCGCATGATTTAAATTTTCGCAAACTTTGTATGCCCTTACATACAAAATCGAATTATAGTTTTTTATCTAATTACATATTTGAAAAAAAATAGAATCTTGTTATTTTTGGTATACCATGTGCTATCTTTTTATATACATGTGAGTTTTGATGTGTATTATGTTCACATGTATGACAGATAATTTTTTTCAATCCCATAGCAACGCGTGGGCATTCAGCTAGTACCTATTTCCTTTTGAAAGGGAACCATCGAGCGTCGCGAGCGCCACGTGGTGACCTGAGCGAGGTGGAGAAATCCAAATCGAATTTGCCGACCGAACGAACGCAGCAGCTGAGCAGGCGTGCGTACGTGCGTCCGTCTCCGCGCGTACGTCCAGCTCTAGCATGGAACGGTGGCCCGATCTGATCTGGTTTGCACTTTTAGTTCGATCGAAGTACAGAAGCAGCAGTACACAGAACGCACAATGTACAGAGTACAGAAGTAGATAGTATGAACTCCACAAAAATACAGTGTACAAATTACACGGGATTAGGAGTACAGAACCCACCGAAAACGTTATACAAAGTACGCAAAACGGGGAGTACAAACACACATCACCACTAATATAAAAAGGCACAGAGCGTGGGGATCCAAACGATCTTGGCCGTCTAACGCTAGATCTAACGGACCCAGTCACCGCTAAAACACATTGTCAGCCTTCATTCTTTTGGAAAGTCTAACGCTAGATCCAACGAGCACTTACTTTCTTACCAAATCAACAACCGAGTTAATAGGGGAGTAATTCAGAGAATTAATTAGGGGCGCTGATTTTGAGAGGAATTAAAACCTCCAGCTTTGCATACCCGTGTTGTTATTTTGGAAACTGACAGTAATTTGCCATAATAGCGGCAATCAATTTGGATGGTAGGAGAGTGTGAAAACTAATTCAGCGATTTTACAGAAGAAATATCATGGCGATGATATGTGATGTTTTAACTTTGGATTAAAAAAAATAAAAATACAGTCATAAATTAGACATTACCACAAACCAGTTTTAGGAGGGCATAAAACTTAGACGCGCATTGCGTGTGCAAAATTACTAGTAAAAGAAGGTGTACAAACTACACAGAGCTAAATGTACATAACAGACAGAAGATGGTGTACGAAGTACGCAGAAGCAGCGAGTACAAAGTACACAGAATATGAAGTACAAATACACTGACACAGGTTGTATAAGTACATAAAAAACGGAGTACAAAAGTACAAACAGGAAGTACAAAATACACAGAAGTGGCCGTGGGAGTACAGAGTACAAACTATACACAGCCGGAGTACAAAAATAAAGTTCGTCAAAACCTATCAACATGGGATCTAGTTTTAAAAATCTCGACGCGAGGAGCCCAAAAGTGAAAACGGTTCGCAATTTGGATGAGCGGTTTTCAAGATATTTCGTTTTGAAATTTTAGTTTTGAAAAATAAAAGGCAAAAGCTACCCTCCAACCTCCACTGTCTCTTTCTCTCTCATCCTCCCCACTTTCAATCTAGTAGCAACACTTGGCGAACATGCAAATAACCGTGGGAGACCGAGTAAGGAGAAGACGATACTTGTCGCGACGAGAACAAGCGTGAGGTTCCCTTTGCAAAGGGAACCTTTTATTAGTGATTTCCGTTTGGGTCATTTGACTCACGACACAATCCACTGAAATCCAATATGCCGCCCTTTTGCCACGGGAACCCCGCACCACCTCAGGGAGTTCCGCTTATAGCATGCCCATCTAAGTAGTTTTTTTCTTTTTTCTTTTTTTTTCTTTTATGTTTTATCTTTCTTTTCGTTTTTTGTTTCTTTTTCTGTTTTCTATATTTCGTTGGTTTTCAAAAAAGTTGTGAAAAAATATTCGTGCTTTTCATTAAAATAGGTGGGACCCACATGTAAGGGCATAGGTAGGGTCTAATGTGTCCGCTAATGTGTAGAATCCAGCCAGCTATGAAAGAAGTAATCCGAACTTCCCCACAAAAGGAGGGAAGGAAATGCTCTTTTCTTAGAGCAACTACAATAGAGTCCGGTCAGCAGGATGTAAAGATTTAAAATATAGTTGCGCTTGTAAGGAGGAGAGAAAAGAGGAGAGAGAAAGGAGGTGGGCTCTTATGTAAGAGTCAGCTGCAACACATGCTGCTAAACATTTTGCGAGAGTGGCAGATGGACCGTGTCTTAATAAAGTAGCACACTTTTATAGCTAACTATTATATGTGTTGCCTATAGAGTTGGATATGTGACGTGACAATGACTTATTGCTAGTTGTTGGTTTTACTTTTAGAGGTGGAAATGCCTTTTCTTTTATATTTTCTTTTATAGACAGAAGGGGGCTCAATTGATAAGCAGCCCGTTCGGCCTATTGGTGGATCTGGCTTGGGTCAGATCGGCCCCATAGTTAGAATTTTGATGTTGTACCACTTTGGTAAGTCACGGGTGGCCCAATAGCATGGAAGTATGGCCCTAATCCAGGGCACATCACGTTTAGACTCACGGTACAATCCGCTTATAGGCCGGCCCGTATAAGTGTTTTTTACTTTTGATTTATTCTGTTTTTATATTTATGTTTATTTTAATTATTTATTTATTTCTATATTTGTTGGATTTCAAATAGTTCTAAAGAAATATTCATGGTTTCAGAAAAACTATTCATAGTCCAAAAAAAAGAGCAAATGTTCACAATGTTCGAAAAACATTCACCAGGTTAAGAAAAATGTTCGTGGAGTTCAAAACGATGTGCACGGGGTTGAAGAAAATACTTTCAAGGTATTAAGAAAAATCCGCATGAGGTTTCTGATGATATTCACGATGTTCGATATTTTACACCATTTGACTTTTTACAAATAAACATAAGCTTAATAAAATTATAAGATTTGCTAAAATAAAAATAAGAAAAATAAAGCATGACCTTTTTTTTATTGAGACGCATTTTGGTGTGGTGCATAAAGCCAGCCATTCAAGCGGCGTGGGAGTGTCGCGACCCAAAGGGCGGTGTATAGGAGCGCCCCACAATCCACAGATCTCCTATTCAGCGCCAGGTGCGGAAGGGAAAGTCCTATTCTCCACCTTCATGGTGCGTTGTCTAAATAGTCTAAATAATTTGAACATTGTCCGCATTTAGTGGGGCCCAATAAGCAGGTATTGTTTTCCTTTCTTTTTAATACCAAGTTTCTTTCAATTGTAAATTTAGTGTCATAAAAATCTAACCCATAAACATTTTGCAGATCAGGTAAACTTTCTTTTGAACACACTGAATATTTTTTAAACCAGTGAAAATAAATTAATCCATGAATATATATTTTTAAAATTTTCAAACCCTGTGAAATATATTTGACCATGAATATTAAAAAGCGTTAGAAAATGACAACATGAATATTTGTTTACTATAAAAACAGAAAAAATGAAAAGATAATAGCAACAAAAAAGAACAAAGAAAAAATCGAAGAAAAACTGAAAATAAAAATAAAACTTTCCTTAATGGGTCGCCGCCCCCAATCAAACTTCTGAGCGAGTGTAATATGTGGTAAGAACGACAAATAGGATTTGTCCTACGGGAGCGAGCGTCGCGCAGCTTGAAAGGATGGCTCAATCAGCGGCTGCAAATGCTTCAGAGTAAGAAGATATTTATTTGTTTATTTTTAAGAAAAAATAAAAATGTTAGTTTCTATTTATTTATCAGCTACAACACATGCTGCTAAACATTTTGCGAGAGTGGCAGATGGACCGTGTCTTAATAAAGTAGCACACTTTTATAGCTAACTATTATACGTGTTGCCTATAGAGTTGGATATGTGACGTGACAATAACTTATAGCTAGTTGTTGGTTTTACTTTTAGAGGTGGAAATGCCTTTTCTTTTATATTTTCTTTTATAGACAGAAGGGGGCTCAATTGATAAGCAGCCCGTTCGGCCTATTGGTGGATCTGGCTTGGGTCAGATCGGCCCCATAGTTAGAATTTTGATGTTGTACCACTTTGGTAAGTCACGGGTGGCCCAATAGCATGGAAGTATGGCCCTAATCCAGGGCACATCACGTTTAGACTCACGGCACAATCCGCTTATAGGCCGGCCCGTATAAGTGTTTTTTACTTTTGATTTATTCTGTTTTTATATTTATGTTTATTTTAATTATTTATTTATTTCTATATTTGTTGGATTTCAAATAGTTCTAAAGAAATATTCATGGTTTCAGAAAAACTATTCATAGTCCAAAAAAAAGAGCAAATGTTCACAATGTTCGAAAAACATTCACCAGGTTAAGAAAAATGTTCGTGAAGTTCAAAACGATGTGCACGGGGTTGAAGAAAATACTTTCAAGGTATTAAGAAAAATCCACTTGTGGTTTCTGATGATATTCACGATGTTCGATATTTTACACCATTTGACTTTTTACAAATAAACATAAGCTTGATAAAATTATAAGATTTGCTAAAATAAAAATAAGAAAAATAAAACATGACTTTTTTTATTGAGACGCATTTTGGTGTGGTGCATAAAGCCAGCCATTCAAGCGGCGTGGGAGTGTCGCGACCCAAAGGGCGGTGTATAGGAGCACCCCACAATCCACAGATCTCCTATTCAGCGCCAGGTGCGGAAGGGAAAGTCCTATTCTCCACCTTCATGGTGCGTTGTCTAAATAGTCTAAATAATTTGAACATTGTCCGCATTTAGTGGGGCCCAATAAGCAGGTATTGTTTTCCTTTCTTTTTAATACCAAGTTTCTTTCAATTGTAAATTTAGTGTCATAAAAATCTAACCAATAAACATTTTGCAGATCAGGTAAACTTTCTTTTGAACACACTGAATATTTTTTAAACCAGTGAAAATAAATTAATCCATGAATATATATTTTTAAAATTTTCAAACCCCGTGAACTATATTTGACCATGAATATTAAAAAGCGTTAGAAAATGGCAACATGAATATTTGTTTACTATAAAAACAGAAAAAATGAAAAGATAATAGCAACAAAAAAAGAACAAAGAAAAAATCGAAGAAAAACTGAAAATAAAAATAAAACTTTCCTTAATGGGTCGCCGCCCCAGTCAAACTTCTTCATGCCGAGCGAGTGTAATATGTGGTAAGAACGACAAATAGGATTTGTCCTACGGGAGCGAGCGTCGCGCAGCTTGAAAGGATGGCTCAATCAGCGGCTGCAAATGCTTCAGAGTAAGAAGATATTTATTTGTTTATTTTTAAGAAAAAAAATGTTAGTTTCTATTTATTTATGAAATCAGTTTTTTGAGGTAAAATTTGTGCCGAACCATGAACATTTTGTGAAACCCCTCGAGTAAACCGTGGAACAATTTTTTGAATTCCGGTGCAACTATCTTTTAGCGCCATGAACATTTTTTAAACCCCATGAACATTGTTTCAATGCTTAGTGAACATTTTTCATCTGCGCGAACATTCTTTTTGGACCAAGGATATGTTTTTCAATGTGAAAGTTTTTTAATAGAACAACAGAAAAGAATGAAAAGCGAAAAAATGTAAATAATAAGTAAAGGGGAGACATAAAATAGAAAATAAAAGGAATAAATAAAACAGAGAAAAATACATAGCTTAAATGCCCACCATCGATTCCTTCAGGCACGAGGTGCCAACACTGTGTAGCAGGTGGGTAATAGGAATTGCTCCCACTTCTTCCTACCCTACTTCTTCCACAAAGAAGAGTAGAAGGTTGGCAAGTCCTCAAATAAAGAAAATTTCAAATGTAAATTAGTAGATTGTAACCGTCAAGACAATCCTTCAGGCCCTTTTGTATCGCTCCCGTTTTATCGAATGTATGATGAGATTCATAGACTCGTTCTATGAATGTGTATGAAACAAAATTATAATTCCATCGTACATGCATTTTAGCCGAAGAGGCTATGAATCTCATGTACCATGGAATCATAATTTGGTTATAAATATGATGTGTGTTCTCCACGCAGAAGTCATATGAGCTTCATTGTTTCACTTCAAAAAATTCGAAAAAATATATACAAATATATGGATGTCTAGTAGGTACGTATGAATTTATCATTATGTTTTTCATCTAGGACTTACAAAAGAAGACAAATGTGAAGACCAAAATTGTATTTCTTTTAAAATCTACTTAGAGCCACATTTTTGTTTTGTAGCCCAAAATACAATGTATTTTTCTTACACCTTCATAGCAATAATCTTTGTGGACATGTCTGAAAGAATTCAGAATTTTGACCAAATTATTTTTAACACCGGTCTCCCTTGAGGCCGGGTTTCATATCACCGTCCTCATTATTTCAGCACTATATAATTACAGAAGGAACAGTTCAATTTTTTTTTACAAAAGGAAGCATAACAGCAGACCATCATTCCACTATCCAAAGCTAAGATTCGGTTTACATGGTTTAAACAAGCACATAGTACTGAGCCAACAGACCTAAGAAGTTGACAATAACTGCAGCTATGTTTAATACATTAACATTAAATCATCTGTGCTATATTTTGTATATTTACAAGGAATTTACCCACGGTACAATGAACACAACCCATTTATAATTGGTCAATTGCCGCTTTACACAGGTGTGCAGTACCATGTAAAGGGTAAACATCCGATCCGATTGACAGTTTCCAGCCAGTAATGCCACAGATTCTACTATGTACGGGGCATTAGCTTATCCCTAGTTACTAGTTAGTTAGTCCAGTTGATGCCCTAAAAGGAAAGTAACCTCCAAGATCATGGGAATAACAAGCTTTCTCCATGGAGCAAACGCCGGTTGCATCTATTTGATGAACCAACCAACAATGTGCCAGAAGAATATAAGGCCGCTTGGTTTGGTTTATATAACAGTTGTGAGCCTTACCCTGTCTTCAGAGGATGCCTTACTGCCTTGACGTTGGGCTACAATATTTTATCCTTCCTATTTTACAGAAAACAAAAGAACTTAAGAAAAGTAAAAACTGGTTATCACAGAGCAAAGGAGCAGCCACAAATGGATAAAATGGTGAAGCAGTTGACAGTCATGAGACACGAGTTACCTCTCTAATTGGCTCCCTATGTTCTTCCTGGAATCTACAGGGATAGTAGATAGGGAGAAGCTGTCCTGCCGTTTCAGTGAGGTTTCCAATGCATTCCTGGTGGGTGGTTCTACTTTCTTAGTCTTTTCAGGAGCTGTCCCGAATAGCTGCACAGTTAGGCTTCCACCTAATGAAGAGGACGACAACATATATACTCAATTAGCTTGAAGATTTCACTGTGATCGGTTAATACAAACACTTAGTTCGAGGTATTGCCTATCCGAGTATCAAAATGCAATTGTAAACACAAAGAATAAAGCAGAAAGAAACATGGTAATTCATAAGCTTTACATAGTACAAGTGCAGCTCCAATCCATGCAGCATTGTCCCATCTTTCACCTAAGAGGAACCAAGCGAAGGCAGCTCCCCATACTGGTTCTAGCCCATAAACAATCGCAGTTTCTGTTGCTGAAACATGGGCCATTGCTACCATCTGTGCAGAGACATACATATAAAATGATCTCATAAATTAAACAAGTCTTCAGTAAGAATACTCATAATACTACTAAAAGGCTCTAAGAAGTAAGCTAACCTCTGCCCACATGCATAACCCTGTAGAAAAGACTCCGGTGTACAATGCTGGTATCCAAGGAAAAGAAGCCGCCGAATCCCAAAGCATACCAAAAGTCCATGATTCAAAGCTGGAATCGTGGACATCGACAAAGACATCTTTTAACAAAAACCAGAGTATCGAGGCGAAAGCCACAACAAGAACCTGAATGATAGATGGTCAGTGAGATGGTTCCCATAGTGGTTAAGATGATAAGGGCAGTATAGTGGATATCGGAGAATGCAGGTATAGTTATGAACCTCAAAGCTAAGAAGAGCCATGAAGTTCTTCTTGTCTGTGCTTCTTGATATTTGCTCCGTTCTAAGCATGTGGATACCAAAAAAAACTGCACTGAAGAAGCTCAGCATGTCACCAACCTTTGGAAACAACAAAATGGCACAATCAAAAGTCAGTTCTTGTCAAGATACACGATATATATCGTATCCAAATCTTTGAAAAGATGAACTCAATTTTATTTGAACAAAACAATGGAATGTTTTGAAGTATTTGGCCATTCTTATTGCAAGAATATTCATTCATTCAGAGGATTCACCATTTTGAAAGGGTCTAATGAGAGTTAAAGATGATTTTTTCAAATTTGGGTCTTTTAAAATCGGGGATGGAAAACAAACCCGATTTTGGGAGGACACTTGGTTGGGTAGCACTTCGCTTGCGCATGAGTACTCATCCCTGTATGCTATTGCTTCTCGTAAAAATATAACAGTTGCGTCTGTTTTTGGGAGTAACCCGATCAATCTTCAGTTTAGAAGGAACTTGATTGGGAATAATAGAGAGGTTTGGTTTCATCTAGTTGAAAGACTAATGCGTGTCCAGATTGTAGATGAACCTGATAGATTTACTTGGTCTCTTACACCTACGGGTGTATTCTCCACTAAATCCTACTACGCCGAACTTTTGAACGGCCATACACAGTATTTGCGGAAATACTTATGGAAGCTGAAAGTTCCTCTAAAGATACGTATTTTCCTGTGGTTCTTACATAGGAAGGAGCTTTTAACTAAGGACAATTTGATTAAACGTAAATGGATTGGGTGTAAAAAATGTGTTTTTTGTGATGCAGCTGAGTCTGTACAACACCTTTTCATTTCATGTCCTTTTGTTCGTGATATTTGGAGGATCATACATTTTACATTCAACATTAAACCCCCTCTAGTATTGGGAATTTATTTGGAAGTTGGCTGAATGGGGTGGATAAGAGATCCAAAGAGCTTATTAGAATAGGCACTGCGGCTGTGCTATGGGCTATTTGGAACTGTAGAAATGACATAATTTTTAACAAGACAACACCATCCCATTATTTGCAGGTTATCAACAAGACGACTTACTGGATCCACATGTGGTCATTTCTTCTTCCTGTGGAGCGCCGTGGACTCATGGATTCCGCCTGTACTCGAATGACGATGGTCGTACGGGCTATCTTCTGCCAGGGTGGGTGGCGACAGCATAAGCGAATCGATGGATAGATCTTTATTTAGGTGGCTGATTTTTGTATCCACTTTGAGTGACCCTTAAATTGTAAACTTTGAGAGGCTATTCTTTAATAATTGCGGTGGCTGTGTGCATCATTTTGATGCAGAGGCCGGGGATCCGCACCCTATTATCTAAAAAAAAATCACTGTTGTTGGTTACATAAACCTGAGGACTCTAAGCTTTGTAAATTCTGAACTCCATTACGACAACAACTGAATAAACTAACAAACGCTAGTACAAAAAGAGCAAGACTAATGCTACTTACACAAGGAGGAGAGCCACCACACTCTAGAAGACCAACCCCTATAATTGATACAATCGCCCCGAACCAAGTCAGCTTGGGGATAGAGGCGCCAAAAATGCCATCAATCAAAGGCACAACTATCACCTGTTCACAGAATTCTGTAGATATTACCACAGCATTTGCAAATTCAATCAATTCCATAATTGTAGAAAAAAATGGTGCAAGAAGACATACAGTGAAGGCTGTAATGAAGGATGCTCGTCCAGCATCAGATGTGATCAACCCAATTGCTTGAGCAAGGTACGCTAAACTAATCCAAAGTCCTAGCTCTAATCCTCCATTTCTTACACGGCGGTCTCCAAATGCGCGTATCACAAATGGTAGGAACGGGATGGCTGTAACAACGAAGCGCACCATGTTGAAAACCGCAGGGTCTGTGAGGGCTTCAACCTCTTTAAGAACTGGAATATCACTTGCTACATAAAATGGGAACAAACAAAATAAGTTGTCAAACAGTGATTGATTAAAAAAAAATCCCGATCACGAACAGTTGTCCTACAAGTTTGCAATACCAGATAAATGAAATTTATTCTGCGATGTCCCATAATATAAGATTGTACAATAACATCTTACATTATGGGACAGAGGGAGTACTAAATAACGAACCATTGTTGCTACTGCTCATTCATGACTCATGACACGCCTAATTAGCATTTTGGCCACCATTCTTGAACACCTTGAGCATGTATGCTCAAACTGGAGGGGGATCGAGAAAGGTATGTATACCGTAGATGACGGTAAGGGCGTTGAGGATCATGATGCTGCGCGTCTTCTTGGAAGCGAACAGGATCCGCCTCCACACCGGCCTCCCGCGCGCCTGCTTCCTCACGCTCCCCTTCTCCTTCTG
Source organism: Poa pratensis (assembly GCA_947311845.1). Lineage (NCBI taxonomy): Eukaryota > Viridiplantae > Streptophyta > Magnoliopsida > Poales > Poaceae > Poa > Poa pratensis. Next base: position 8,548,812 of record CAMZMU010000112.1, on the reverse strand, counting down.
CACTTCCTCGCTACTAGCACCGGGATCCTCGAGCGCCGAGCACCGGAGTGGCGCGAGAATCGCCACCCGGCGCATCGACGCGGCCGAGCGGGGCGGCGCGACGGCGAGCAGCACGCGGTAGCAGGAGGGTCCTGCCACCGCTGCAGCCGCAGCCGCTACCGCCGTGGCCACCCTGGGATGCAGGGCAGCGCGCACGACGCGAACGCGAGGGAAGACGCCATGCCACCGCTACTTTTCAGCTGTAGCTGCTGCCAGCGAGCAGGTACTGGAACTTTCTCCACTTCGCCGCCTCGCCGGGGAAGGGAGGAGAGCGTGCAACTCGTGGGTACTGGGCGGTGAATCTGGGACAGAGGGAGAGAGCGGGGAACTTTTGCAGCGTTTCCGGCATGTTTTTTCCAGGATAAACTCCAACGTCGTGCCGATGACACGGCAAGAGTTGAATGGTCTACTCGTGTCCGACAAACTCAGTCTCTGTCCGACTGTCTCTGTATGCAACGCAATTTGGACAGATGTCCCGGAAATGTCCATGTGATTCTCGTCTCGGATGCTTGGGTGAGGGGGTGAGCAAGAGTCAGCAGCAGGGGAGATGATTTTTGTCTCCCGAGATTCTCCCGAGATTCGGTGCTTCTGATATTTTAAAAATTCGAAAAAGATATTTTGAAGTTTCAAAAATTCTAAAAATAGTTTATGTGGATATACAATAGGCCCACTGAAGTCTCATTACTTATCAAACACTTGATACCATCATGTTGTTTCTATCGTTGGATCGGATGTCAAGGCGAGAAACGATTCCTTCACAATTTTACCGGTTTTCTTCTTTGAGAGATGGCTTTTCTTGGACTTCGTCATGGCCTCTTTGGTGAGTTCTTCCTTCGAAGCCATTAGTCGTGTGAACTGAAGATCTTTGAGTGTTTGAACTTGCCCAAGCTGACACTTTGCTTAGTTGCAAAATTTTGGAAGGGACGTGACTTTAAGTTAGCGAGTCCCAATGATCGACACCAATGTTTCTTTTGGGGAAAAGAACATGCAGATGGGGTGCATGACGATGTCGGCAGGGCGTGCTCGATGTCCGTGTTGCTGGCTATCGAACACTAATGGGAGCATTATTTTTTATTAACCGGGTTCAACCTTTACTCACGAACAAAGAGCCCTAGCCCGCTGAGGGGTGCAACCTTTGGTACATGAAACATGACAACACAGTGATGTGTTGAGAAACTCAACAGACACACCGTGGTTTCCGTCGTGCTTATTTTGTTAGCTCAGGGTTTGGATTAACTCCACACAAACTTAAACTTTGAAATGATGAACTAAAAAAGTAGGTATCACCCTAGGGGAGAGCTCTTATTTCATGTGAGAGATGAATTACAAATGACCCATGGGTGACTTTTTATAGGGCTTGCTCCTTGTACAATTGAGCACCAATACCCTTATTGAGGAGGAAAAATTAAGGGTTAAGAGGTCTATTCTAGAAACAAAAATCAAAATACCCCTAAGGGGTGTTGTCTTATTTGGTTCATCTCATCACTTGGCCCATGGAGATGGGTTGACCTTGGTCCATTAGTGATGGGCACTAGTGGGCTTGGTGGGCTTCATTCCCCTTCATGGGTTTCTTGTCCTTTTGTCGCTTCATACTTTGACACTTTTTTATGCTTATATTTACTCCGTATTTGTCTCTGTGTTTCTTATGTTGGTCGGAAGCATGATGGTATGCAGGGATCCCCCTTATGGAGAACTAGTTTTCTTCATGACAACAATTATGTCTAATTATTATGTCATATATATTGAAAGGAAAGGAACAACTTATTACCTTAGATGTCGTGGGTGGGATAATTCGTACTTATAGATGCAAACAAATTATTCTTAAACACATATCAAATTTAGGCATGGACATGGCACGTGGTCTGTTCCTATGATATATACTACTCCCTCCGTTCACAAAATGATGTCTCAACCTAGCCTAAATTTGCATGTATCTACACACTAATTCATGTCTAGATACATATAAATTTGGGTTAGGTTGAGACATATTTTTATGGATGGAGGGAGTACTTGATTTTGATTTTTTTCGACCAAAGTTTGGCCACAGTTTTTGGCCAAAGATTTTCATCTGAGAGAGAATAACCTAAACTACTTTTTTTTTTAAATTACACCCTCCGTTCCTTGATATATGGTGTCTAAGGTTTTGGCACGGATATTGAGACGCTAGTATTTTGCATGCGATGGACTAATTTTCTACTGTTTTTTTTAGATAAAGGAGTCCCAGCCACAAACTGAAAACAATCCGTCAAATTCCTCCAATCTAGATCGTGACTCGTTTTTTGATGTGTAAAATTGTCCATAAACCCGAATACACCTTATATTTTGAAAAAAAATTCAAAAACTTAGACACCTTATATCAAGGAACGGAGGGATGCTGTTTCGGTTGAAACAATATTTATAGCACTGTTCTGTGGTCTAACTAGATACTAGATGAATACCCGTGCGTTGCTACGGGGCCATAAAAATGTAAACAATAAATAGATGATTATATTATCTGAACCCCTGATCAAAGCGTTTGGATTAAGGTAACATATGTAGATGAAAATATTTTCAGGTTCAGAAAACACGTGAAAAGATGTTATTTGGAACCTAAAACATTATCTTTATGTGGAACTGAACCTGATCTCTCAAAAAACTTGAACTGTACCTGATATTTTAATTAAGAATGTACCTGATACACGTCGTTTAGGTTTCAAGTGAACTGATAGTGTTTCCTTTACTCCCTAACCTCCGAAAAAGCATGTTAACAATACAAACTTGAAAACTTAAATCTATATAAACCTTCACATGAGGCTAATGTCAGATATAATTATAGTAAGTACATAGTTGTTACAAATATAAACTTGTTTGGCTTATGCAAACAGTAATACTACATGAACATAACCTACACATGTAGGTATCTATATACCAGTACATGAACAGAAAAGATACATGACAAATTAATCACGTGAAAGCTAAATACTGGTCTACTCCGTAAAACGTGAAAGCAAAATACTGATCTACTCACATAAATGTAAAGTACTTCGGAGTTACCCTGCTGACATACAAAAGAGACTCATAAACAAAATACAGTCCTCAATCAACCTGTTTCGGCCTAATCGGTATCACGTACCCATGTGTTCATCCAAACTATTCACTTTAAAATCTCATGTGCTCATTTATAATTACTCACCACAGTATAATTATTCAACAAGAAATAGTACTAGGTTAAAGTTTTGAACCCCTCGTACAAATCAGGAAATCGCTATAAATCACTAACAACAATGAGCAACAGCCTCCGTACCTGACAAATTCGAGGCGAAGTAATAATCACAAGATAAGACACAACAACCATCACATGCAAATGGTAGAGTATACTTGTGCAAGCCTTTGAACTGAACAACAAGAGGAGGTTCAAAATCTGAGGTACGTAAATGTCAAGTTTATATGAAAAGAAATTACAGGTTTGGTTGATAGTATAATTGGAAGTATCAAGAAATGAACCATTAATTTTGCACTGCAATTGTTATGAAACGCTATGGTTTGTGCATCTTTTTCTTGGTAGATAACACAGCATTGTTGCTCCTGAAGATTCAGCTAAGCTGTGCAATGAAAATTCAGCTGAAGGGAGAAAAACAAAACACACATTTATCCTCTCTCTCCATCGATTATATGTATGCTTTTGCATTAGTAATAATATCACATCATTTTAATCTTTCAATTAATAAAAGAAAGCAAAGCAACAAATAATATTGCTCTGATTTACTACTTCAGTTGTAGTTCACTATATGAAATTATAATGAGGATCATTCACTAAGAAAAAAATCCCAAAGTGGTGCTATCTACCGCAGAAGTATCTTGAAATGACCATGTTGAACCTGGAGGACAAAATCGATGCAAAGAGACACTAATTTCAAACTTATATTAAAGAGGTATTGTTCAGAAAAGTATTCCAAATAGCCACATGCAGTAGTATGTAGTAAAAATCAATATTTATAGTAGAAAAACATGTAATAGCGCTTCATAAACTCCCTGCATGCAAGTTAGCTATTAAGACATATCACAAGTAGCAACTCGCTGTAATAATCTCAAGGATTGTTGCAAAAAAAAAAATCTCCATATCAAAATGACCTCCCACGTCTCTATAGCCATGTGGATGTGTCGACAAACATCACAGATCCAATACTATGTAGCCTTTCGTATAGATTCAAAATCTATAGCCATGTGGATTTTTACTACATACTACTGCCTTTCGTATAGATTCAAAATCTACACCTTTATGAAGCTTCTGTTTTTGGCAACTTATAAGGAAGACATAGGAAATAAAAATTATTGAACTGTAACATATTATTGGTAATACTCATCTGACATGAGCATCAGAATTGAACTGTCAAATAAGGGCATCTTGATTGCAAAATCTGACAGATTTCAGATTTGCAATAAATATTAAACAAAACCTTTCTCTACGAGAATTTTGCACATTAACAATCAGTTTGCATATGTACATCATATCTCATGATCTTACAGTCAAGAAAAGAGTACCAAATCTGCTACGAAGCGGACAAGCCAGAGGCGGCTTTCTTCCTTCTTGCTGCAGCTTGCGTGGTGTGTAAAGGCTTGATGTCTGGGCAGTGGTAGGGATGGAGCCCATGGAAGCTATGTAGCCTAGATCGACCACCTCTCTCATACATCTGCTCCGTCACTATCGTCCTCGGATCTGCTGGGGCGATGAGAAAGGGTGCAGCGTGGAGGTGGGAGGTAGCTGTCAACCAAAGATGGAGGTAGCTGCGGGGGAGTCGGCCACCAGGACCCCATTGCCCTGCTCAGTGGATTTGGCCGCGAACGCCGTCCTAGCCTCTGTCTGGTTGGAGGTCATCGCCACCGCATCCTGCGATGCGACGGGGATAAGGGGTGGCCCGGGTCGGGCAGTCGGGGTGGATCCCGGGAGTGGAAGAGGTAGCGTGGCAGCTCGCTCGTGCTGGGAGTTTGGGAAACCAGATCGCCATAGTTAGCTCGACCTTTAGCGCTTGGTCTCGTCAGCGGGTGACCATGTAGCGGGAGGCGAACAGCAAGGGCCGCAACTTGGGGAGGGGAGTTAGCGGCCGGCGGTTCTGCTCCTCCTCCGGAGCAAGGCGGCGCCATGGCAGAGTTCAACCGTATGGCGGCGGTGAAGAACAAACCTAGACGACATGCCTTCCACCCATATGCCTGCGCTATGAAGAGGCAGCGACGTGCGAGCTGCGGGAGGGCCAGCAGTTGTTTTGCTGGGCTTGGCCCATGCGTGCGATCGCGGGACGGAGCAGAAAACGGGCAGACGACGTACCAACGTACGAACTCCCATTTATAATACTCCTACTTGGCTCGAAACTAGCTTAAGATAGACCCGAGATCGCTACAAGGCGAGTATATATGAACCAATTTAACGGCTCGGCCTTTAACTCGACCCAGCTCGCTCGAATTTTAGTACGAAATAAGTTGAGACTAGTGTAAGGGCTACTTCTTTTCAGCTTCTAGGTTGGCTTCGAGGCCGTGGACCGCTGAAACGCAAAAGAAGTGTCTGGCTTCAGCCTAGCTTCTCCCCACCGCGAAGCGAGCGCGTAGTGTAATTTGAGAAACTGCCTTGGACCAGTTTCTGCTGGCTTCCCGAGCTTGTCCACTAGACAACTGAAGCGGTACATTGTTTTGCTCTTGTTTGTGATTCTATTTACAGAGGAATGCCACTCTGCGTCCCTTTGTCTGGCTTGCAGCGCATGACGTTCGCTCGCTTTGTTTTTTTCAGCACATGGCATCGCTTGCTTGGTCGTGCATGTGTATCACGAGCATGGGTCGATCACATCTCATGTAGGTAGCTGCGCTCTAATTAAAAAAAAAGGGGTAGCTGCTACACATGCCGTGTTCATATACCAGAATCCAATGCGTGATGTGCATGCACGACTTTTTATGACATTTCTTTTGCTTTGGCATGTACTAAATTATCTATAACACTATGTGTTTCTGCTTTTCATATTATTTTAACTTTAGTAGTAGAAATAAGATATTATCACTATATAAAGTGCACATATCATATTCAGGGGTGTTATAGACATCTCACAACTCAACACAGCAAATAAGCCACAACTTCACAAGCCCAAAAGAAGTCTTCCAAGCAGTTTTTAGGAGTTTCTCCCCACCGCAGTTTCTCCCCACCGGAATCCATAAGCCGGTTTATGCATAAGCAAAACCCCAAAAGAAGTGGCCCTAACTCGCTTGAGCACGACTCGTTTCCAGCCCTAGCCAACAGTGAGCACATCTGTTAAGTGTAAGACAATTTACACCATGAGCCATGAGATCGCTGGCAACATGGACACGGATCCAAAAAATGGTCACTCATTCCAAGACTATGACAATTTAAAACGTCGAACATTTACATGGCTTATAAGAGCTCTCCGAGGTGCATGAAAATAAACCATATTTCGGTTAGGAAGGCTAGAAAATAAATAAGTAAAAGGTTCCTTGGACCGTTCTCTCCCGTCTACAGTAACCCAGAACCACCTCGCCGGCGCTGCTTCGACGGCTCCCTCGCCCTCCGCCGGCCGCTCCGGCGGCGGGAGGACGGGGGAACCCAGATCCGCGTCGTGTACATAGTGTAGGCTTGCTTAGGGTTTCCAGCCGGCGGCGTCGTGGTGGAGGAGGCGTGGCCGGAGTGGTTTTGCGGGCGGTGGACCTTCCACTCGATGGCGGCGCTCCGTGGAGCTCCGACGTCGATCTGCTGCCATCGTCGACCTGGTGGCTCTTCGGATCTCTCAGGTTCGACTTCCCCTCACCGGATCCCGTGGGCTGTCGGCGGATCCGGCTAATCAATCCGAAGATGGAGGAGGCTTGGGGCTTCGCGGCGTCAACGGCGACTGTGGGCGTCCGTCGTGGGTTGTCCGGTGGTCTCCCGCCGGCGGAGGGGCTGACTCTGGCCAAGGACAAGCAAGCTTGTGGAGCAGCGGCGGCGGCAAATCACCGGGCCGTTCCGGCCGTCGGTGTGGTCGGGATCCAGGAGGGCTTCGTTGTTTTTTCTTCTGTTTCCTGGATCTTTCTGTAAGGAACGAAGCTTCTTTGTTCCTCTTTCTTTGTCAAAAAAAATAAACAAGTTTAGACCAATCATCAATCCAGTGCCGTGATGGTTGCATGGTGTTACTACGTCTGTAATGTCCATTTGGTACACTGATCATTAAATTATCAATGTTAATAAAAAAACACTAGTAAGAAAAATAATACTGCATGAAAGCCTATGTATACGCGCAACGACACCGCACAAATACTGTATTTCACTGTCTAATGGCATCTCCTCGGAATATAAGGATGACTCCAACGGGGCGACGCAAACGGACGCGCGTCCGGCCCATGTCCGCCCCTTTCTGGCCAGTGCCCCCAACGGGACGACGCATCGAGTCCGCCCGCATGTTTTTTTTAGTTAAACAGGCCATATATGGGTCATTTTTATTCATATATAGGGGGGGTGGGCCGACGCATCGAGTCCGCCCGGTCAGGGTTTTTGATCATTTTTATCAATCCATACAAAACAAGTATATAGGAAACAAAATAAATTATACAATCAAAATATAACAATCCAAATGGTTCATCACATAGTTATTACAATCTAAATAATTCAGCAAATAATACAAATTGTTTCACAAATAACAAATTGTTTCATGCATAGTCTTACAAACCAAATAAAAATAAGACCAATAGTTCATCATATGGAACTACTGGTTACCGTAGTGCTGCCAGACATGCTCCACCAAATCATTTTGGAGCTGGTTATGAGACACCTTCTCACAAATGTCACGGTGGAAGTCGATGAACTGATCAAATGTGGACGGTCCCTGGGGCTCAACCAACTGACCCTGAAACTGCCAAGCCTGATCATGCATACCCTCGTCGCGTTTGTCCTCCACGATCATGTTGTGCATGATCACACAAGCTGCCATCACCTCACAGAGTTGGTCCTTGTCCCATGTCCTAGCGGGGTGGCGAACAATAGCCCACCGTGACTGGAGGGCACCGAATGCACGCTCCACATCCTTTCTAGCACTCTCTTGTTTCTTGGCGAACCTCTTCTTCTTCTCATCATTAGGATTGGAGATGGTCTTCACAAAAGTAGTCCATGTAGGATAAATCCCATCAGCAAGATAATAAGGCTTGTCATACTCGTGACCATTGATCTCATAGGTCACCTGGGGTGCGAGGCCATTGGCGAGCCTGTTGAACACCGGAGACCGCTGCAGCACATTGATGTCATTGTGCGAGTCGGCCATGCCAAAAAAACGAGTGCCAAATCCACAAATCTTGTGATGCTACGGCCTCAAGCACGACCGTGCATGCCCCAACATGGCCCTTGTACTGCCCCTGCCAAGCAAATGGGCAGTTCCTCCACTCCCAGTGCATACAATCTATGCTGCCAAGCATTCCAGGGAACCCTCTGGCCTCGTTGATGGCCAAGAGCCGGGTCATGTCGGCAGCATTGGGCTCCCTCAAGTACTCGGGGCCGAACACCTGCATCACGGCCTTGCAAAACTTGTACATTGCTTCTAGGCACGTGGACTCGCTCATCCGCACGTACTCGTCCACAAGATCACCAGCAATTCCATATGCAAGCATGCGAACGGCGGCGGTGCACTTCTGGTATGATGAAAAATTGAGGGCACCACATGCATCTGGCTTGCATATGAAATAGTCATCAAAATGCATCACCCCCAACCGGATACGGTTGAACAAAGATCTTCTCATCCGGAAACGGCGCCGAAAAATCTTGGGAGGATACGTGGGTCTGTGGGGACGAAAGTAGTCCCCCCAGAGCTGGAGTTGGCCAGCTCTCCGGTTCCGGTCCAATGCAGGAGAACGGCCCGGCAACGAGCCTCGGAACATCGGCCGCATCCTCTCAATGTACTCATTGACGATGAGGGTGGCAACCAGGCCGTCACTCTCATCGTCCGAGGAATCATCCGATGATGGCGCGCACAGGATGTAGTTCTTGTAGTACCATTCATCGGAGCTATCCATGGCCGAGTTCGTACCTGCGTTGGTGATACCCGATGAGCAAGTCTTGATGCCTGCACAAATAAACGGGATTAGGTTGAGACTCCAAGTGCAGAGTGTATAGTAAGTGGAAGACAGTTTTCCCCACGAGGGATGACTCGAGGGTTTAATATCGAACTCTCGGGGAATCTGCAGTGGTAGATTTATCTTCTTATCCTTCTTTTGGTTACCTACAAAACAGGGTTAGATGTTTTGGTCCTCAACCTCACCTGTGGTTGTCAAGCACAAGGTGTAAGAATGATATCAGGATAGTTATGCAATGCAAACAAGAAATAAATATGCAATGGTGGTGGATGCAATGATAAATGATATTTTTGGGTTTTTTAAATGATGTATGCAAGATGAAAAGTATTTTTGTATTTTCGGATTTTATGATGGCTGAAAATAGAAAAGTGGTATATGGTGTTGGAATGGTGTTTCTTATGATTAAAAATTGACTGGGGTTCATGGTTTCACAAATGCACTCTCTCTTTATAAAGTGGTAGACAATGGAACACACACAGTTAACATATGAGATTGCAACACAGGGTTTGATAACAAGTTACTTAGATATATGGGCATCACGTCCTAACATAGAGATCTTTTGGTTATTAACCTCTCTTATACTCCACCAAGATGCGAACTAAATCATAACACCTCAGTAATTAAGATAACTCAGAGTATAGCATTAAGTATCATGACATGAAGTGAAAATAAGAACATGCTAGATCTAGTCATGGAGTAGTGGCAATGGTCACACCCACATCTCCGGTAGCATGGTATTTTAGTTTATCCCTAGTGAGGTAACAAAGTAAGGTAAAGATAACCAAGTGGATCACAGAACTTTCTCTCACGTTCACTGCACTAGCCACCCCCCGTTACTCCAACTAATGCACACGTTCCCCCACACACGCTCTCATAAACATGCTTGATCAAAACAGGTAAACAAGAACGGGGTACATAATATGCATCTATACTCATAACTGAAACAAACATTGTAATCTCAAACATATATTAACTCATAGAAAGATCCACCACATAGGTATTACAACGGTGACCGTAATCATGTTCAGCAGCTCATACGGTGCTAATTAGTGAAGCTCAAAAGAGGAGAGATACATAAGTTACTTCCACAAACCCATAGTCCAGAGGTGGACTACTCCCTCTTCATCATGGAGACGGTGGAGAAGTCGATGGAGAAGATGGAGACCACGCCGGCAGCGCCCCGCCGGAGTTTCCACCCTCCAATCTGCAGCTCCTGATCTCCGTTTCGGTGTTTCTGTGTTTGTGCGGCGCTCCTTCCAGAGAACGTCGGGGGACCTTTTTTATAGACGTTTTTAGGTCAAGACGAAGGCGGTGGAGCGAAGATCGACGGCAGCGGAGCCACGAGGCCCGAACGGGTGGGTCCCACGCGGCCTGGTACTGTGGCCGCGTGGGCCATGCCCGTTTGGCCCTCGGGTCTCCGTTTGCTTGCTTCCTTTTTCCGTAGTCCTTCTTCCTTCCAAATATTGACGCCCGTAAATTTTCAGGTGATTTCGTTGACGTTTGGGTCCCTGAAACATTAAAATACAAAACTAGGGTTTTCTGCCTGTGCAGGGTTAATTCCAAATAAATGGGAAAACTATGAAGTATTCCCAAAATCATGATTAAACATTGATATAACCCTTATATGATGCAAATATGATTGGAATATAAGCAATTAAAGTGCAAAGTTCATGTATGCATTTTACATGCATCAGTTGGTGCCGGGGCGGCGTTGGTGTCGCGGAAGGTTCACCGGCCGTGGCGGGGAGGAAGCAGCTCCGGTGACCGTCGGGGAAGAAGAGCAGCGGACGGCGTCCCCTGAATGGCCTGCAGTGCCAAATCGAGGGAGCGACGGCGGGGTGGCGGCGGGAGGGGCGAGAGAGGCGGAGGAGATTGGGGTGGGGAATGGTATGACGTGCGGGCCAGGGGCGGACTAGGGCAGGACACGCTAGCGCTCCGCTCGCGTCCGCGCCCGACGCATCGGTGGACCAAATTTGGGCCAAGAATGGGTCGCGGCGGACAAAAAAACGGACCGCGGTCCGTTTGCGTCGCCCCGTTGGGCCGTGTTTTTGGCCCCCGCGGACAGGAACGGAGGCGCGCGGACTCGATGCGTCGCCCCGTTGGAGTCATCCTAACATGATTATACGCAACTTTAACCTAGTATCATGGCGTACTAAAGATTGGGTCAAGTTGTTATTACTAATAATAAAATAAAACAGTGCGGCAGCTGCTTAAGTAACCGATGAAAGCTCTGCTAGATAAGCCTATGATGCAGGCGTGCTGTCACTGTCCCGAATAATTTCGAGGTTAGATTCCGACGCTACTCTCTATTTCAATATTGTTCTTGTAAGAACTATATAAAAAGTGCATGATTATGTACTCATTATAGACAAGTTCAAAGGGTTCGAGGAGCATCTTAATTACAATGTTCATTCATACCAAGGCTCGAACAATCACGCACGAATCAACGGCGCGTTGCAAATGGATCTGCGGAACGGACTAGTACCGGAAGGTGACAATACGACTTGCGGAACAAGTATGTGCTGCTAGAAACTGGTGCAAGGAAGGAAGCCATGCATGTCACGGTCGAAGCATTCAAGAATCAGGAGTGTGCTAAATTTCCTCTCAAAATTTCCTAATCTGCGGCACCGTCTTCTCCGGTGCTAGCTATCAACCAGTCCCTCCTGATTGTACACTGAAGACAACAGCTAGCCGGACGCATGATTGATCCAATCGGCCGCTGGAAACCCCGGAATGTACACGGAGCCGTCGCCATCATCCGCCGTCTGGGAATGCGCCGAGCCCACGCCGCCAGCACTGGTCGGGTGCCGACACCCGGGCCAGCGATCCGATGCTCCAACGCCCGCGCACGGGCACTGGGTCCTCGCCGTCGGATACGGTGATTTAGGGCAGAGCATTCGTGTCTCATATGGTGCCCTAAAAAGTCCATTTTGGTGATGTAAAATTTACATCAAACCGTTTTGGTGCCTAAAAATAGGGCAGACACACCACATCGTCCTATCGTTAGCGGTCCTGCCGCTCCACCCCCACCCTCCCGACACCGTCGTGACCCTGCCACTCCCCCTACCACTTCAGACGGCCGCCAAAGGAGGAGTACTAGCCACCAAAGGAGGAGCAGCAACCGCCTGGTTCGTATTTTTCAACGCAGGCCATGGAGCCGCAAATCCAACACACCTAGCAGCGGCGGGCGGGAGCGACAAGAGGGGCAGCGTCGAGGGCGAGAGCGACGACGGCTACAGATTTGGCGGGGACATCGGAGGTGGCGAACATGGCGGCGGCGCGTGGAGGGAGGCGACATGCGTGAAGTTTTCGATGGCGGTTACCCTGGCGCGCGTTGTTTTACGTTTTTGGGCACGACCCCAAGTGATCTATATCGCAAATGATCTATTTTACATCGTGATGTAAAAATTTTGGGTTAAAATTTACATCACGGGCAGTAGTTGGAGGCTTGTTTTTTGCCCTGTAATTAAACACGGTTAAAAACCTATTTTACATGACTCCAATGCGTGTTGTGCGTGAGGGTGGAGCGGTGCGTGGTGGGCGTGCCGTGCAAGCGACGCGGGTGCGGGCGGAGCCACCGAACCAAAGAGCGAGACCCAGATTAAACAAACGCAGCTGTTTTCTACGGCGGAAAACAACAATAAAACGGAGGACCGGCTGGGAAAAAATATCCACCTCGTCGGCAGCAAGAGACGGACGAGCACGCACTTCCTTCTCTCTATCTGATCCGAGGCGCAGAGCAGAGCAGACCCGGCCAAACCCAATCCGTTCCTCCGATTAACATTCCATCGTCAGCGTCCGTCCGCACACCGGAATATTTGCTGAGCAAACACCGGAGAGTAGAGACACAAAGACGTAGGGAGGGAGGGAGGATCGTACGACTATACTCTGTAATCATAGTCCATCACCGAAGAGTCAAGAACAAGAGAAACCCTCCCCCTCGCCGCTTTATCCCCCACCATTACTCCCCCCGAGAGGAAGGAAGAAGTCCGAGAAGGCTCTGCTCTGGGAGGAGGAGGAGATGCAGCGGCGGCGGGCGCAGACGTGGGCGGGGGTGGGGAAGACGGCGCAGGCGGCGGCGGCGCACGCCGCGCTCTTCTGCTTCACGCTCCTCCTCGCGCTCCGGGTCGACGGCCGCACAGACTACTCCTGGTGGTATGTCCCTGTAAACCCTAGCTAGCTAGCGCTCTCCTCCCTCCCCTGCGCCTCGATCTGGTTGGGTTTCGTCTGCTCGAGTTGGGGATGCGACTTCTGGTAGGTGTGTGGACTCTGCTGATTTGCGTGCGGGGGACGGGCTACTCTGTTTCCCCTGGATGTAGATGCAGTCCAGACAATCGAGCGATACCTTGTGTCGGTTTGATTCGTGCGGTGGACTGGTCTGCTCCTGGGCGTGTATGACTTGTTATGAACGAGGCAGGGGGGAATGAATGCGATGGGCCATTGATGATTTGGATTTTGGTCTTTGGTTCGTGCCGTGGCCACTGTCTCGGCTTATGATTGTTTTAGCAGCTTTCCTGCTGAATTTGGCAACCCTACTTAAGACCCTGTTGTTCACAATAGCCCTGTGTTTTGGGAAAGTTTAGGCTCCTATCAGTAGAATAGAAGAATTAACGCAACACAACTGTACTGTATACTATTTCTGTGTGCAGTCACAAACCTAATACCAAATGTTCATTACTTTGATCACCCAGGATTATATTCATCCCGCTATGGCCATTGATGATTTCGATTTTGGTCTTTAGTTCGTGCCGCGGCCACTGTCTCGGCTTATGATTGTTTTCGTGCTGAACTACCGTAGCTTTCCTGCTAAATTTGGTAACACTACTTAAGATCCCGTTGTTCACAATGGCCATGTGTTTTGGGAAAGTTTAGAGCTCCTGTCAGTAGAATAGAAGAATCAATGCAACACAACTGTACTCTTACACTAGCTAGTTTCTCTGTGCGGTGACAAACCTAATGCCAAATGTTCATTACTTCGATCACCCAGGATTATATTCATCCCGCTATGGCTATTTCATGCTGTCACCGCCCGTGGAAGGTTTTCAATGCCGGCCCCTTCATTACCTCATGGGCGTCATGTAAGAATATAGTGCTGATTTGCCAAGCTTGAGTTTTTTTTGCATCTTTGTATGCAAGTGTTGTTAGTGTACCATGCATTGGATCTGATATGTGTATGCCTGCCTCCTCTGTGTAGTGGGCTCCTTGTCATTCTGTTGTTGCAGCCCCATTGCTAATTGCGTTCGAGCTGCTTCTTTGCATACATCTTGAAAGTTTAAGAGGTATGTTTCTGAAATTACTAGATGGATGAAGCTTTGTCAAATTATATCTTATGTTTTGTTGTCATTGTCAGCTCCACTCTATCGTGTGATGTGATCCCACCTTTCCTTTACTTTTGTTCTTGCCCAGTTAGAAATCATGCAGCTGTTGATATGAAGATTGTGTTCCTTCCTCTGCTGACTTTTGAAGTTATTATTCTCATTGACAATTTTAGGTAAGATGTGCTTCTCTTCTTCTTTGTCTACAATATCAGTACCGGAATTTCCATTTTTACATATATGCATGGGCATGAATCTGAGTGGGCTTGCAGGTTTGCCTGATTGCATTATCTATAATTTTTTGGCTGAAATTGTTCATTCTATTCGATTGTTGATTCTTCACCTGACTGGATAAGCAGCATAAGTGAAAGCTGTCATGATATACGTTTGTGCGTCCTGCACATTATTCACTATATCTTCTACTCCCTCCGTTCCAAATTAATTGACGCAGTTTTAGTACAACTTTATACTAAAACTGCGTCAATTAATTTGGAACGGAGGGAGTAACTTCCTACTGCTCAGATTGTATATGGAAATCATTGACGCAGTTTTAGTACAACTTTATACTAAAACTGCGTCAATTAATTTGGAACGGAGGGAGTAACTTCCTACTGCTCAGATTGTATATGGAAATCAAGAGAAATAATCTGCCCACTTTTCTTCATGTGGTGCACCGATCAGAAGCAGCTAGATTCATCTTCTCACAACCCCAACTTCCATAAGAAGAATTCATGCTAGGCCAGCTTCAGTAGGGAAATGACTTTGTACACATGGGTGTACTTGTACTATATGATGAAAATAGACTTTGCACATATCAAAAAAATGTGAAAAGTATTCGAGGCTGTACAACACGTGCATTGGCAATTGTTTTTGCAAAAAATATGGCTATTTAAGTACCTCACAAATAAGGCTAGAACTTTTTCAAATGTAGTAACTATAGATGTGCATTTTTGCGTATAATTTATGAATTGTCATATTTTGCATATTTTTATAAGTGTACATGTCATAGCATGCTCCATGTCACTGGTTTTCTCCGTAAATTTTTAAATGTTTAAAGTGCATTTTTGGAAATGATTGCGGCTGCACCCACACATGGAATTTGCATTCGACCTCATTACTGAGCGTTGCTTTAGCTAACAACTGTCATAGTGTGGACAAAGTTCCAAGTAACCAGTTCTTTCTTGTCCCAAATTAGTGTGTTGGAGAGAGTATCAAATAGTTCGTATTTGAGTTCCAAGCATTAGTAAATGTCTACGACACTGATTTTCATTTTAAAGTTCAGTTTCTACTCCCTCTCTTCCTGAAACGAAGGCCGATAAGTCTTCTCAGAGTCAAACAAGCAAAGTTTGACCAAGTTCACAGAAAAATGTCAACAACATAGCTTCCATGTTCGCCCAAAGAAACTTTAAATTCTCACATCAATTAAGAAAAGTGACATCTAAATCGTTTATTTTGGTGGACATAGATCACAAAGGTGCATATTAATTGAATATATCTGGCTGTTACTACTGTGTAAGAAATGCAACTATGGTTCAGCAATAAGCATTAAGAGCTGTATACATAACAGCTCCACAGCTCCATTCCATTGTAAAAGTATCAATAGCTCGTGCAGATATAAATGTACTTTTAGTGTTCCCCTTCATACTGTACATACTAATAAAATGATGTCGTTCACGTGGAAGTAATGAATTGTATTTCTTGAGTTATAAGTAATGATATTTAGCATGTTAGCACCCAATTCTTGAAACTATTGTTGTTTCAATCCCTTCTCGGCCGCTTTTCTTAAAGATCCCCTTGGATGGAATTGTACAATGACAACAAAAGTACTCTTTGTTATTTTACTACAATAGTTATGCTTGTAGTAAGTATGGATCTTAACCTAAATGTTTATTTTTATGGGATGCCCGTTGTTCAGAATGTGTAAAGCTCTAATGCCAGGAGACGAAGAAAGCATGAGCGATGAAGCTATTTGGGAGACGCTTCCTGTAAGTTATCTTGTATTAATGGATCTGTCAGTGGAAACCTTCATTATAATCTTTTATTTGTTATAAACATCTTTTTACTTCATCACCTTCTAGCTTCTATTCACAAGAAAAATAATATATTTAGGTACTAGTGACGCTTAATTATAGAACTGGAGGCCATGCAAAAGACAGCTAACTTTTTCTTTCCTTCGTCGGAATGTAACAATTAAGTGATACCATACAATGCAATATATGACCTCTTCCGCATATAACAGGTTTATATAAATGACTCTATATAGCAAAAAATAGAAATTTAGTCGAACAGTTCATATATGTTGCATCAATTTATCATGGAATTACTGTTGAAATGCACAACTATATTAATTAAGTGTTATTTCTCCAACTATAAGGTTGGATCATTCATTCTCTGTGATACTCTACGTGTAGTGTACAATTTGTATCGACATACTAACTCCCTTACATTGACAGTTTCCAG
Organism: Poa pratensis; assembly: GCA_947311845.1. Taxonomy (NCBI): domain Eukaryota; kingdom Viridiplantae; phylum Streptophyta; class Magnoliopsida; order Poales; family Poaceae; genus Poa; species Poa pratensis. Next base: position 8,531,929 of record CAMZMU010000112.1, on the reverse strand, counting down.
AACACACATATTTCCACTTTATTTTTTTTGTAATCACCATTCCTCTAGATCGCTGAATAATGTTATTATTTACACTGGCACTGTCCTAAAATTGAAACTTTTGACCACTAATTTCTATCCTAATATATTTTCAATACTCAAGTGGGACATTACATTTTTCAAGCTCCAAGGCTTCAACTATCACTTTCAACCTTAAACTGCAGAACACTGTACATATCAGCAAAATAAAATAATGATAGTGGGGCCACATCATTATCGTCTGCATCCCTCTTTTCCCGTTGTTCCTTGGACGTGCTAGAAGATAGCCTGATCAGAGATAGGGAGGAGCAGGCCCAGCCATTGATGCTGCCATCTCTGGGATCTAGACCAGAGCCATAATTTGGATTTCATGTTCACAGTCTCTCGAGCAGAGAGAGTGACAGGAGGCCGGGCGTGTGTTGGGCTAGTTATGAAACACAGAATTTCGGGAGGAAACCTCGCTAGCATGACTTTGCATGACGGTACTTCAGGACACCAACATTTGCCACAGGATTAAAATCAAGGATGTGTGGCAGAGAGGGTGAGAGATCTACATGTGAGGCCAGCTATTCTGTTCTGTTAATTTAATTGGTGTGCTGCTGGCAACGTACAGTGAGCAACCCATGTAGATGCCACTCAGGGCAAGAGAGGATTAATAAACTTACTCTGCAATGTCTCATGTCAGCAACCCTTTGTCAAACAGGATGCCACATCAGGGCAACACCCTTCTAGATTGCTGGAATGCTGTTTTCTTAGATGTTTTCAGAGCTGGATGGTCAATTTTAGATAGTTTGGAGTTTATGGTTGAACGCCAAACTTGGAACGTTGAAAAACGGACGTTTTCCACAAATAATAATTCAATGATAGTCATGTATCCAAGTGGCAAGTTTTTTGAACTGGAGGAGTATGTCAGTGCAAATTAATAAAATACAGTCAGTGGAAGCATTTTAAAAGATATTTTCGCGAATACCATGTTCACATGCAGCATGTGTTTTGTTGTTGTATATAAATGTCAAGTTTTTTACAGTTTGACTGCACAGCTTGTAAAAAGTACTAGTCTTTTTTTTTGTTACATATAGTAGAGTAATACACATTTATCTGATATTAAATGACTTCGATTTTGTCACCAGCATTTTTGGGTCGCAATCTCTATGGTGTTTCTTATAGCTGCTACAACCTTCACACTTCTCAAGTTGTCTGGTAAAGTTTCCTGACTTGCCTTCCAATTGTTACGTCTTATTATTAAAAAAATAAGTTTCTTATTGTTTTTTTGACAAATATTCTGTTCTTTGCTTAATGACTATAAGCAAGTGGATGTTTTGAGGCAGCTTCCTTCTCCTATAGGCTCACCAAGTTAAACGAAGAAAAGATGCCATGCATCAATTGTTTTTTGCTTGATTACATTCTAAAGTTGAAATGTTGTTTGCCAAGGTTGCATAGGATGGAATGCGTAGGCTTTCTAAAGGTTCTTTATTTGTTCACTCGAGTAGTAGAATGACTGTCACTGTGAGATATTCTTTTGGGCAACTTAGGATTTGAAAGTGAGACAATTGTTCCGAGACTGCCAAGCAGGATTTTTTATGTATAGGTTGTAGAAACTATCTACTCCGTATATACTTTCGAAGCCTATCGGGGTTACATCCTATCAGATCAATATCTAATTTAATCATTTTATTCGTGGGGCTCTTTACTTTGCAAGATATTATGTTGTAATAGTGGCTTCTTGGATATGACAGGAGATGTTGGTGCTTTGGGATGGTGGGATTTATTCATAAATTACGGGTGAGACTGATCTCAATAGCTTTCTTATTTTAACAGCTCGAACCTAATATATCAAATTGTTTATACAGGATAGCGGAGTGTTTTGCTTTTCTTGTTTGTACAAGATGGTTTAATCCCATGATTCATAGGCCTCCTACTCATGGGGAGGCTGGTTCATCATCAACATCGATTAGATATCGTGATTGGGAGAGTGGTCTTGTCCTCCCATCACTGGAAGACCATGAACAAGAGAGGCTTTGTGGCCTTCCAGACATAGGAGGTCATTTCATGAAAATACCACTGGTGGTTTTCCAAGTTTTGCTTTGTATGCGGCTAGAGGTACTTGCCATTAAAATCATATGTATACATTGGAAATATGGCTGAGATTATTGGGTCATCTCTACTTTAGACACTGGGCTGATTTAAAACTGCCAGTGAAATAATATCATTCCTCTTTCTTTCAAAAGAACACATTGCTTGAATTCTTTAAAGCATTGGCAACTAGTTTGAACAGACTTATGGTGTTCAATAGGGTGCTAAATAAAAAGTAAAAACACTTAACTAGCTAGACATTCCTGGTAACTGAATTGGATCCATAGTGATCTTCATAACCTCACTGTTTGTAGCCATTCTTCACTTGATTAGCAGCTTAATTCTATTTTTTTTTCAGGGTACACCACCTAGCGCACGTAACATTCCGATATTTGCTCTTTTCTCCCCACTATTTATTCTACAAGGAGCTGGTGTCTTATTCTCGCTAGGAAGATTGGTGGAGAAAGCTGTTCTGCTATTGCGTAATGGACCAGTTAGTCCTAATTACCTTACAGTATCATCGAATGTCCGTGATTGTTTCGCTTTTCTTCACCATGGTTCAAGGTAGAACTGACAGTTACTATGAGCTATTATTCTATCTATTTATTTTCTTGTTGCCTTATTTTTGGAGACGCGCTATGGGGCATATAAATTATAATAGTATTACCGACTTCTAATATGGTAGCATATGTATATATGTTGTTCAGGCTTCTTGGTTGGTGGTCTATCGATGAAGGGAGCAAAGAAGAGCAGGCCCGGCTCTTTTATACTGAATCTAATGGGTATATTATTATTGATTTCAGTTTGTTCATACGCGTTTATATATATTGTGTTGATTTTCTTAGTTTGCTACTATTTGTCATTGCTTCTATTGTTTACAAGGTCTCTGAAGCTGTATGTTTATTTTCCTTTGGTTGAAGGTACAACACATTCTCAGGCTACCCACCTGAGGTAGTAAAGAAAATGCCTAAGAAGGATCTAGCAGAAGAGGTATCCATTTTGTCGTGCTAACTCTTCGACATTCACTTCATATGATTATCAACAGACGCAATAACTTTCCTACTTATTATTTGCCAGGTTTGGAGACTCCAGGCTGCATTGGGAGAGCAATCTGAAATCACAAAGTCCACCCAGCAGGAATATGAAAGGCTTCAGAATGTACTTTCTCTGACTTGTCCTGGCTCATTTTTCATTGAAATCAATTGTCCGGCTGGTATGTCGTCATTCTCTCTGTTAACAAGGCCAAACAAATTCCCTTCGTTTCAGGACAAGGTACTTTGTAGGATTTGCTATGAGGGAGAAATATGCATGGTTTTACTTCCTTGCCGGCACAGAACTTTATGCAAGTATGATTCAACTGCTTCTTTGCTGTTTTCCATCTTTGCAACTGGGCATTTCAGTCTGTTGATGATTAGAAACTACCATTTTCTTTGCTCGTTAGGTCTTGTGCTGATAAGTGCAAAAGGTGTCCAATCTGCCGTAATCCCATCGACGAGCGCTTGGCTGTATATGATGTTTAAACTTCACTAACTAATCTGAAAATTGCAAATCTGTACATGTGGGTGTGAGATGTCGTGCATATGGGGCTCGATCACAACTTTAAGCTGATTGAGATCTGCACAACTCCAGAAAAGTTTAGCAAATATGGGAAAATATATCTTGTTTAACCAAAAGGAAGGAAAGATGGCTGCTGAGCGTTTTCTGGTCCCAGTTATGCTCTATAAGTCTGTAAGTATGCCATCGGTGTCTTTTGGCTTCTTTTTGTGCCTGATAGATTTTCCAGTTTTACTTAGGTCGTGTTTCAGTGTAAATAAAAACTGTTATGTTGTTTGGATGTTGTGCCCCTTGACCTGGTGTGAGAAAAAAAAAGTGAAGTTCTCCTGGAGTGGCATCTGATGGAACGAAGGTTCTCTTACAATATTGTACCACTTGGTGAAGTGCTTTTTCTGGTCTGGAAAGGAACCGTTCCCAGTTGGAATCCAAATATCTGTATGCTGTGCTCAATGTTTGGTAATCCAAATATCTATACGCTGTGCTCAATGATGGGACTTGCGGTAGAATTTGCACACAATTCTTGGGGCGTCTTGATAGCTTGGGCACCTCTGATCGTTCTGAAGTTCCATGTGTTACAACATTACAGTCGAGTTTTGTATCGTGCGTCGGACAAGAACTACGATCCGTTGGATTGGGTCGTGTTGTCTTCCACTGCTCGTGTCACAGTTTGGAATATAATATACTGTAATAGTAATAAGAATACAGCGGACCCTCTTTGCTGGCCATGTCGTTTGATCCACCAGTGTCGGCAGCCTCTTAGCCACCATGTCCTTTCTCAATTAGCACTACCGCATCATTTCAACTCTCGTTGCCCTGTATGCTTCCTCCATATTGAACCTTAGTTCGTCATGACGAGGTCTATGACGACTACCTGCAGCCTTTCCTCCGTCCATACCCTCTCTCCATGTTGGAGGAGTGGGTGTGTATTCAGGTCCAACACATTGATTGCCAAAGCAAACTCATGCAAAGATGGAGTGGTGCTTTTGGCTTATACCATAGTGCAACATAAGTTAAAAGTCAAAAACCATTTAGGTGTTTTTGGGGCTTATAAGCCAAAAACAAAAGCTAAGTAAAAAACCTAATCAAACACGCTGTATGGGAGTCAGTCGACAGATCCAGGCGCTCAGTAACCACTTCAACACTTTCTCCATCAACTATGCCCCATGGGAAGCTAATTATGTGCGTTGTAATGGAATCTGTAGTAGAATGTGGATACACCCTGTCCCGCTTTTCTCACGAGAGGAATTGGCCACGAATAGAGGGCACCTGGCATTTCCTCGGAAAAGAAAATTCGTGTTCGTCAAAGGACTATGCGCCATATAAGAACTCGAAACTGAAGAGCAACCCGTTACAGGCTCTTGGGTTGAGGTGGCCATGGCTTGAATGGAAGGACACAAGCAAAATTTGGTGCGGTTTGGGCAATCCATGTGACAATGTAGACATGGACCTTTTCTACTCCGCCACCTCTATCACCGTGGGCAATGGTGCGTTGACACCTTTTTGGGAGGCCCCTTGGCTAAATGGGAGGAAGCCCAAAGAAGTTGCACCTCTCATTTTCGAGGCGTCTAGCTCTAAGAAGTGGAAAATAAACAAAGCCTTGTTGGATAACTCGTGGGTGACAAAAATCAAAATGGATGAGAACTTCACTTTTGACCACGTGGCTCAATTTGTGGACCTTTGGATACTTGTACAAGACGTCAACCTCGACCACGATGTGGATGATGAGATCACTTGGAGGCTCACGGCCAATGGGCAATACACCGCGGCATCGGCATATCAAGCTCAATTCTTTGGTGCAACCTCAACAAACATGAAGCGGGTGGTTTGGAAACCTTGGGCCCCTCCAAAAGTGAAGTTCTTTGCATGGTTAGCTCTACAAAATAGAGTGTGGACGACCGACCGGTTGGAGAAGCGGGGATGGCCGAATTGTGGTCTTTGCCCTCTTTGCAAGACGGCACCGGAGTCAATTAAGCACCTCCTCGTCGAGTATCGTTTCACCGTGTGCATTTGGAGACTCCTTAAGGAGTGGCTAGGCCTACATGCTCTTGACGTCCATTCTTGGCCATCACTCTCGCTTGAAGAATGGTGGTTTAACATGTCAGATAATTCCACTCCTAACCAGAAGGCCATGGCGTCTCTAACCTTGCTCACTTCATGGGAGATTTGGAATGAACACAATGCACGGGTCTTCCGTAACAAGCATGCACCTCCTACAATCGTCTTCGGGAACATCAAGAATGAAGCCCGCCTTTGGGCAACCGCGGGTGCGAAACTTTTGAGAGATTTAATGCCGCGAGAGTAGTTGTTTTGTAACCGCATTTTACTTTCTTGTAAAACTCTCCTTAATTAATAGATTGGGGCAAAGCTTTTGCCCCCCTTTCTAAAAAAACATCCACCTTTTTTTTGACAGGAAACCGGTGGGCTTACAGAAAATTCCAAATGGTGCAAACTGTAAACTATGCGCCATATAGGGGTATCCGTGGACCTCTTCTCATCACACCAGCCCAGTGCCACAGTAGTATGTTTAGGCCATACTCGAATTCAGCCCAGCAAACGTTGAACCGTACATAACCATAAGATTCCATAATTGACGATTTATACATTGTTCGATCGCGACAAACTTGGTGCATCTGTTCCCTAAAAAAAACTTGGTGCATTTGTTCTGGGGACTCCGGTCATACTCTTTCAAGTTATTTTTTGGTGGAAAAACACTTATGTTTTCGTGATTGCATTCAATGGAGAAAAACTCTTTTTTGGTGGATAACCCATATAATCATATTCATAATTCTTTATGTCCAGCTGAACCCCATTTCCGAGTGCTCAAGTTCTTGGAGAAAATAAATGTGGGAGCAATGTTTTGGCTCCCGGATGCATATGCATACTTTATTTGAAATCTATTTTAAACAAATTTTGGAATATAGTTCGTGTGTACATTTTCACATCTATGTTTTCAAAAAATCGTTTCAAGAAAAAAATCTTTTTTTTTACCAAAGTAAAAAGTACAATTTTTTGTGCTAACATAAGTTCTTTTCACAAGATTTTTTTGTCTTTTTTGCACATACCATAAAATATCGGGTTTTTGTGAAACTTTACGAGCGCACATAGAATGTAGAGATATATGCGCGGATTTTTTTTTCCGGATTTTTCGACGTTTCATTTTTTTTGTTGGCAAAGGAGCATATGCACTCGGGAGCCAAAGTGTATTTCTGAAAAATGAAGAAATCACTAGTGAGGTGACGTCACAAAACCATATTTTGTGCGATCACTCCATGTGCCCACGAGTAAGGGTGACAAACTTATAGTGGAAAACCAACTATTGGTTGGATGGTTAGAAGAGTGATTTTTTTCTTAATCCATTAGGAGATTAATGTGAAGCTCCCTTACTCCGGATCATGGGAGTTGTGCGAGTGAGTGTGGTTTGTGTGCCTATGTTGTATCGGGGTTTCATAAAAAGTAGTACTATATTTGAGAAATATAAGGATACATATATGATGTCAAATAATATGATCGCTACTTACAGTTGGATCTAGATATTATTCTAACCGATGTCATAAAAAGAAATATATTTATGATCGTTTACACTTGGATATATCATATTTTTGTATTTCATTAATCATCTGACCTAAAAAGCCACTAATTGACATTAACACTATTTCTAGTTGTGCCACACATCCACACTTCTGTATTTTATCCCGGTACCGAACGGGATGAACAAATGAAATTACCAGCCCTACACACATGACATTTGGTAATTACGCAGAACATTGGTTCCATCCCACATGTCTTGACAAGGAATATGGAGATAGTCTTGACAAGTGACAGAGGGCTCCTCCATTATTTGGGGTTGGTAATACTAGTTAAGTTTCACAAGACTACGCATACAAGACTGTATTCTTGTACTGTTGTTACGATAAAAAAAAACCACAAAACTCAGTGGAGACAACATTGTGTGTTAAGTGTTAACTTGCACATTGATAAAAAGCACATGTGATATGTGGTTTTGTGTATTTTAATCTTTTTATGCACCGATTAATTATTTCCAAGGAAGGGTCGTACGTCGTAGCCACCCTGACAAGGCGAGGGAGGATTAGTGGGGCACACATATAACACTAACATCTACATATTTGGACATACCATGCAAGGGACATGCTCACCGCCGAACAACCCTGCCTTTTGGGGCAGTGGGAGGTGGCACACAATGTAAAGGATGGTGGCGGCTAGATTGACGAGTCATGATTATGATTTCAAGTGATCTCTTAGATTTTCACACCATAAATATCGGCTCATAGGTCTAGATGCACCCACTGCTTAAAAAATATTTTTAAAAATGTCAAAAAAATTCAAATAAAATTTTAGAATATACTAAATGGCATTTTATGTTAGCACAAAATGTTTCGCCAAGAAAAGGCATTTTTGTGAGCTTGCAAAAAAGATTGGGTTTTCAAAATGACTTTGTACACGATTTTTTTTTTGTCTTTTTGGACAGGTTACACAAAATGTCTTTTCTTCGCGAAACTTTTTGTGCTAACATAAAATTCCAACATGTATATCCGAATTTTTCTTTGAATCTTTTGACATTTAAAAGAAATAAAATGTTTTACATAACGGGTGCATCCGCACCCGTGACCTGAAATGCCATGTCCGGGTTTGGTCTTCCTCCAACGGGTATCAAAGTAGAAAGGTTTCATCGAGAAATGAGTACAACTCGATTATTTTGTCTGTTAGATAACATAGCATCTTACCCGTTATCTTCATAAACAAATACTAGGTATGTAAATGTTTATATCGAGTGAACAAAATTCGTTTAAATTAAGTATTTGGACCGCTCTTATATAGTACACATATGCCCGTTGTTGGGAGTCCGGTCTATCACAACATAGAAAACGCTTGGTATTGTTGGGGGGGGGGGGGGGGGTATCATAATCTCATTTGTTTAATGTGAGTTTTCTTATTTTTATGTTCACTTAACATGTTTTGATTTAGTTTCTAATTTTTATATGTCTATAAACTAAGCATATTACTGCCCAGAAGATGGATCGTCGGTACGACGGGGGTGGCGGCTTTTGAACACGTGTGCATGCGGTGCACGCTGAGGGTTGGCTGGACTGGATGTGTGATCCCGGTTCATCATAGTGTGACTCGGAAATGCCCCCGAATCTAACTGGTGGGGGTGTTGTTGTGAGTCTAGAACACAAAGTCCTGATGGCATGATCTTTCTCATTGTCGGGTTTGTAAATGTGGTGTGGTAGCTTCGACTTGTTTGATGTGTGTTGCTAGACATTCGTTGAATAAATTAATAATAAGTGCCGCATGCATCTTTTCATGGATATGCTGGGGTCTCAACTCTCAACACCTTTAAAAAAAACACAACATAGTTCAACGATTGCAAAGTGACCGAGCCGTAGCTTGTAGAGCTATGTACCTATAGGCTCAGTTTCTCGCTGACCTATCTCGCAAATCAGATCGACCTTGTCGAAGGTGGAGTCAACGATATTTACCGCCCGATGAATTGTCTATATCGACAGTGTACCTTCCCAACGTTGTTAGGTTATGAAAAACTGCCGTAAAATCTGCTGCAACTCTCTGCAGCTTCTGTCGGACAGCGTTATCCTGTTAACCAACAGTGATGCTTTAGAACCATACAAAAACACTGCTGTTACTACTGTTTTACCACGCTTCCGCTCGTTACTCCCTAGCTAGATCTTCTCGTTTTCACTAGCAACTGTACTAATTTATCATAGTCGAAGAACGAAAAAAAAGTAGGGCGACACTTCATGTGATGTTGCGACCAGCTGGTCCTGAGTTTCTTACTCTCCATGTTTCGTTTCCATCCTCAAGCATGTATAATTGTCTGACTAAGACTTCAATTGGTATTGAAGGAGAGAATATCCGGTGGAAACCAAGTTTCGGTGGAAACCGGTGAAAACCACGAAAAAATCATGTTTAAAAGTTCAAAAAAATTCCAACCAAAAATGCATTACATTGGGAAGGTAGCGTTCTACGGATATGCAAAATGGCAACTTGAAACTCAAATTTGTTTAGGAGCTATGAAAATGACAAAATCACCAATGAATAGTGCTTCAGCAGTGAATAGTAATTTCTGGTACTATTCACTGACGAATTTGTCATTTTCATAGCTCCTAAAATATTTTGAGTTTCAAGTTGCCATTTTGCATGTCCGTAGAACGCTACCTTCCCAATGTAATGCATTTTTTGTTGGAATTTTTTTGAACTTTTAAACATGATTTTTCCGTGGTTTTCACCGGTTTCCACCGAAACTTGGTTTCCACCAGATATTCTCTCGTATTGAAGATCATGCTACACACCTTTTTTTTCAGTAAAAAGAAAGAGGCACGAAGAAGACAAACATATTTGCTTTCTCTTGTTGAAGCCATCACTTGAGGTTCAAGACATCACATTTTTCTCCACTCTTCAAATCTCGTCGCTTCATGTCACTTATTCAATTTAGTTCTAATCAACATATATTATATATATTGATGCGAGTATCAATTGCTCGAGATGACACCAAAAGTTGATGCACATAATCATATTTTTGAGTGACACCAGTTACCCCATCTAGTAAATATTCATCCAGATTATCCATTTAAAAAACTTTGGATCAATTTCTATGATGTGTGTCCATTGGCAGACTCAAGATTTTACCAATGTGTATGCCGCATACAAAAAAAAATGATGGGAATTCTTGTAGAATCCATTTATCAATTCAGTCAATGATGGTAATTTTTTCGGTTGTAATATGGTATACAAGCAATAAATAATATGTCATCGAGACCATACAAATAGATCAAACACCATAGTAATAGTTCAAAAGATGCATTAAATAAACTTACAATATTGCTTGTTTGACTTGCCTTCCCCACACTTTCGTAAGGGCGTAAAAGTCTCGATTATATCAGTTTCATCCACTTCGAAGATATATAGCCATTTTCAGAGTCAACTCAATTAGTGGGATTTTTTTTTAAATTATTATGATATTTCGTTTCGAAGAAGAAACTAAGAGAGGCTTGATATCATGTGTTCTTTAATAGCGGGGGTACTTTTAGTGAAGGACTCTTTCTTCTAAAAGTACTATACCTATTTCTACCCATTTGAAAATCAGTAGAATAGATATAGAATTGCATGCACCAAATCACCACTTGGGTTTTAAACTCAAGACCTCTTGATTTTGATACCATGTAGAATTGTATGCACCAATTAACCTGTTCACCCAAAAGCCCAATCCGATGCGAAAATGAGGAAAGTACACTTATACTTCGGCAATAAATACATCAATTTATGTTTAAAAATGAAGGTAAGCATGCAAATTTTTCATGACCATTTATTTCTTCTCATGGTTTGTATACTAACCTCAACGCTCCAAACGGCATCAATCATGTTACAAGTGATAAAGTAGGTGGGTGAAGCTTAATTACAACACACACATGGATCAGCTATAAAAAAAAGACGTGCTAGGGAACGGAAGCAACATATGCCACATAAAAAACAGAATAGATATTCGAAAATAGAAGGACATGTGTCACATGTGTTAACGTCTCCTTGAATTAAATTTTGGTCCAGATTAATGACAATCTTTTTCCATGCGCGCGTGTAAGCTGCAAGATGGTACTCCTTAATCTTGGTCCAGATTAATGACTAATATTTTTTCATTCGATTTAAGTTTTTATTGATATTGTACTTATAATATAATAATGTGGGTGTATTAATGATCAAATTGATGGTCAAAGTTTTCACGCAAAGCATGGACGTCATGTAATTGCCGATAGATGGATGAAGTAGTACAAAGTAACCTTTAGAAATCATTTTAAAAAGAATTAGTTCTTACAAATCAAACAGCTAAGAAAATTTCCACCTGCACCGCCCAAAGCACCCCCAAAGGATTATTGGGGGTCGAACACAAAAATCTGCCACACCGGCACCCCAAGTGTCCGGCCCGACCCAAAATCTGTCTGGCACCCCGAGCAGGCCCATGACTTTGGAGTCCTTCTCGGAGTCTCAGGGGTGCCGGATAGTGGCTGGACATGTCCGCCTTGGCTCACAGACAGACAGGCCCCGCGTGTCATCCACACACCGGTCGTTTCACCGGTGTAATGGAGAAGCAGCCTTCGCAGCGGCGCGCCACCGTTTCCCACTGCTTCCCGCCCTGCTTTCCCGCGCTCGGTCGACTATAAGAAGCCTCGCTGTGCGGCGCTTCTCACCGTGCTCTTCCCTCTGGCCGTAGACAAACACAGCCCTCACACCACCGTCAACCATGATGCTGGCCGCCTAGCCACCTCCTGGTCGACCGTCACCCAGGCCGCGCGCCATATCGTTTCCCGGCGGAGGGGACAAACCCTCCGTCGTCCGACAATGACGAGGACGACCAGGGGATGTGGAGGACACACTTGAGCTCCGATTCCAGCTGCAGCCGAAGCCAAAGGAGCAGCCAGAACCGCCGCTGTGGCCGGAGCAGGTCGCCGCGATGAACTCCATCCTAACCGCGCGCCGACGAGATGTACCGCCAGGCGCACGCCATGTTTTCCTGCGCGGGTGCCGCTGCAGAGGCGCTCGCGATGCAGCGGTCCATGGAGTCTGCGGCGAACGAGGAGCATGCTCGCTCCTTCATCGCCGTAGAGAGGGTTGCACACGACGAGCTGAACATTTTGCAAGCGGCACGCCTGGCACGCGAGGCTTGCCATTTTGACGTGACGGACGCCTACCGTAGCTGGGTGGAAGCAACTTTCTAGCGGGCCGACGAAGCACGGGCGCCAGAGATGAAGCGCCGGGAGACCGAGACGCGGGAGATGGCAGATAGACAGAGGAAGGCGTTGGCCGAGGAGGAGAGGCATCATCTCCGCGCTGTGGAGTGCGCGGTCCGCCAGCAGAGGCGCATGCGTGCGTGCGCGCAACGCGGCAGCCGAGGCGCACGCCATGATGGTGTGCGGCAGGTCGGAGAGGCGCTAGATGGCGCATGTCACCGGCCGCAATGAGCATGTTTCCCCTGGCCCCCACTATTTTGCCGAGGACGGGGCGAACGACGATGAGCCCCCCCCCCCCCTCTCGTGGCGATAGACGAGGACAACGCTGGCCCTGCTTCCGGCGTCTAGATTAGTTGTAGTTTAAGTCTAGGTTAGATGTAGTTTAAGTTTTAATTTAAATTTTGTTTGTAATGCATCTAATTTCAATGAAATCGTGTCTTTTGTTCGTAATTTGCAAAAGTCTGTCAAATATGAGTTCTTTATTTGGGGGATGCCGGTGGGGGAGGCGACCTGAAAATGGCTAGACAAGTGTCCGACACCACCCAAATGGTTTCCGTTTTAGGTGATACCGGACCATATTTAGGTGGTGCTTGTGGAGATGCTCTAAGCTAACATAGAAAAAATATCTATGCCAAACTTCGTATAAAAAGTTTAAAACCCTAAACATAAAATAAGTAGTCATTTGTAGTTCGAGCTGATCCCTCTGCTAGGACTGGGGCACAACGGCCTGGTTCGGACGCGGGAGTTCCGGGTTTTGGCCAATGGAGCGCCAACCCCGCGCGCGCCCATTGGTGGATGGGACGTCAAGTGAGGCAGCTAGGGACCTAGGGTACACTGGCCGCTACAGCCTTTGCAGGTGGAGGCGTGGGATGGGATCATGGGAGAGTGCATGGCATGCATGCCTGCCGCCCGCGCCACGCTCTACCTTGGACCCTCCCGAAAACGTCGGCTTTGTCCCGGGCCCGCCGTCCTCTCCCTCCTCCTCATCCACAGAGAGGCTGCGTTCTACTATGAACGAGCAACAATGACGCGCGCCATTCTACAGTTGGTCATACTGCCGCAGGGACTGCGCTAGCGTACCCTAGCTTGGACTTGGATTGGATGCATCAACGTGATTAACGGGCGGGCAGGATTACTCGCATTGACAGATCATAAACACAACTCGTGACCGATAAAACGCTTCTAGCGATCGATAATCACGTTTTCTTTTCCAAAAAGGGGTTGCGGCAGTGCGGATCCATCCTGGCCTCTGCATCAAAATAATGCACACTGACTCCCACAATTTATTAAAACGTTTCAGAGGTTTAACAGTTTACGATTCAAGAATCACTCAAATACAAAGATCAACCACTCAAAAAGTAGTGATGCACTAAACATCTGGTCTTCTAGCATGTAGCCACCCAACTCGGCAGAAGATAGCACATACGACCGTCATCATGCGTGTACATCCGGTATACATGAAACCACGCTGGTCCACAGGAAGAAGAAAGGACCATAAGTGGACCCAATAATTCACCTTGTTGATAACCTGCAAATAATGAGTAGATGTTGTATTGTTAAACATGATACCATTGCACAGTTCCATATTGCCAAAAGAATGGCCGATACACCGATCCTAATTCGAGCTTTGGTAACCTTGTCTACCCCATTCATCCAGCCACCAAACATATTCGATACATTAGTTGGTGGGTAAATATTGAAAGTAAAATGCAACAGCGATGACGTGGAAACACACGTTCGTTGGGAGACCCCAAGAGGAGGTATGAAGTAGTGCATCAGCAATTTTCCTTAAAATCTATCAAGGTTATCGAACCAGTAGGAGTTGGAAAAGATTCAACACGTTGTCAACGGCGCCAAGATATATGGTGTGTGGATGCGGACCTGCACACAACACAATCAAAGTACTTTGCCCCAACGAAACAGGAAGGTTGTCAATCTCCCCGGCTTGCTGAATACAAATGATTAAACATATAGTGTGGATAATAAATATAAATGCAAAAAGGACACGAGCAAATGAGTGTAGAGCGTGGTGGAAACGGTGTTTTTATCAGTGTGGAAAAATGGACCGGGGTCCACAGTTCACTAGAGGTGTCTCTCCATAAACAGATAACAAGCATGTTGGGTAAACAAATTACAGCTGGACAATTGACAAATGACAAACGCATGACAATGCATATTATGACAAGACAATGTTTATTGTAGTATTTATTGGCATTACAACATAATACATAGACCGCTTGCTAGCTACATCTATGACTAATAACCACACGCGAAATAACTTTCGTGTCTCTCGCGAGTATTAAGTTGCAAGCAACATATTATCGCTTTAAGCAAAGTGTGTAATGTAAATAATGCAAATGACATATAAGCAATGCATATAGACAAAGCAAAGTTATTTTCTCCCTAGTGGCAACAGCACATCCACAACTTTAGTCGTTTCTGTCATTCGAGGCTAGGTTACTGGAGACATGAACCCACTATCGAGAATAAATACTCCCTTTTGGAGACACTAGCATCTACTTGGCCAAATCATCTACTAGCATCGGAGAGCATGCAAGAACATAAATAAAACATAGAGATAAATAGATGAACAACTTGTGTTGCGCTCGAAACGCGTCACACGAACACGTCCTTGTGTACCCGCGGTGCCGGGGGAGATACTCCGCAACTCGCCCCACGGGAGACCTACTTTCAGCGCGATACGCAAGACAGCAAGCAGGTGCTTTTTAGACCAGACGCCCCAGCCCCTCGGGAAGCCCCGTCGGAGGAAGCCGGCGACGATTGGTCGAACCCGGCCGGATTTGGCCGCTCCGGAGTTCGGTTGTCGGTATTCGATGAATCTCAAAAGGAGATCGCCGAACAACGGAAGCAGGAACAAGGGTAAAAGGAGTAAAAAGTAGGGTTTGTATAGATATGTCGATTGTTTGCTTAATTTCAATCGGCCATCACCTCTCACATATATATGAGGCGGCTGGACTTCCCGTACAAGCAAAAGACTTCTATAAGGATTACAATTCGCAGTACAAATCGGATTCTATCTCTAAAACTGGGCAAGTTCTGGTCGGCTTCATACTGAACCTGGACCCAAATGTCCTTTTCCGGCTCCTTTAGGAAGTCGCCGTTTTGTCCTTCCGTGTTGACCTCAAACTTTCCTTCGCTTCGCGTTTGAATCGACTTGTCTTCTATGTCCTTGGGCGTCTTCGCGAGTCCCAATTCAGCTGGCTGCCAGGTCCTTCTTTAATCCGCCATCTCTCAGATTTTTGGGTAGTCAACTTTGCCTACTACTTTTATTGCCGACTCCTTTTGAGTCGGCTCCTGTGACGACTCCTTTTCGTCAGGAGAAATGGAGCTGATATTTAGCATAGGAACAGGTGGTTCACAAAATGAGATAAATCCTTTAATGAGGACTCCTTCAGCGAGGTCTCCTTTGTGAGAACTCCTTCTCAGTGAGGTCTACTTTAGTGAGCACTCCCTTCAGTGAGAACTCCTTATTAGTGAGAACTCCTTCATTGAGAACTCCTTTTTAGCGAGACCTCCTTTAGCGAGACCTCCTTTTTAGCAAGACCTCCTTTAGCGGTGACTCCCAGTTTTGTCGTATTCCCTGTCCAGATTAGCAGCCTGCCCTGCTCCTTGTCGTGGCCGTAGAATTGGCATACTTACTCGGATGAAAACGAGCCAAACATTAAACTTGTTCGTCTCGACGAGACAAGCAACTCAACGTGGGCCAATTCTCAAAAACAAGTCGCCTTGATGATTTTACCGGGTCCTTTTCTCTGAGGTGCTTTTCCGGGTTGCCAATCCTTCCCGTTGCGAGTCCTGAACCTGGAGCTGATGACCTGCCAAAAACGGGTGCTAACAACTTGATCATAACTTCACAATTCATCGGATCCCAGTAAACACAACATGTAACATTACATAAAGATGATCTTGATCATGTTAGGCTGCTCACAAGATCTAAACATGATAGCAAAACGTGGAGAGACAACCATTTAGCTACTGCTATGGACCCATAGTCCAAGGATGAACTACCCACGCATCAGTCCGGAGGCGGGCATGGTGATGTAGAGCCCTCCGGCGATGATCTTCTCCTCCGGCAGGGTGCCTGGAAGAACTGCAGAACCCTCCCAAACTAGGGTTGAAGGCGATGGCGGCGACGGAACTTTTCGTGGATTTCTGCTTGGGTCTTTAGGGTTTTCGGGACGAGCTGAATATATGGGCGGAGAGGCAATGTGAGGGGCCACCCGAGGACGCCAGACGACCCCCCCGGTGCGGCCCCACCTTCTACCGTGCCGAGGTGGCGTCTGGGCCCCCTGGGGTGCCTCTTTGATCGCCCTTCGGACCTCGTCTTCGTGTCGGTGAAAAATTGTCCCTGTTGATTTTCGTCCAATTCCGAGAATATTTCCCGACTAGCTTTTCTGAAACAAAAAGACACCAGAAAACAGGAACTGGCACTGTGGCATCTTGGTAATACGTTAGTTCCAGAAAATGTATAAAAATGATATATAAAGTGTATATGAAACATGTAGCAATTGGTATAAAACATGCATGGAACATCAAAATTATAGATACGTCTCGTTTGAGACGTATCAAACAGCCTCCAAATATCACGAGCGAAAGTGCATGAAATAAACAGGTGCTCAAGAGACTCATTTGCATCACAGAAAACAAATTTCTACACTCTGTCCTTGTCAAAAGTTCTTTTCGATGTAGAAATCAAAGAATTTTTTTATCTTTAAGGGGATCTTCAATTTTCACAAGTATATTTTTCTCAAGAATCTCGTATGTCCATTGAATAGTCCCCATATAAAGATTTCACGGGAAAAATACCATTCATCGCCAAGAGCCATTTAACTCTGTCCAGTTCATCTAGTAAATTTACTCGCATTAGCCTTTCAACTAGATGTAACCAGGGTGAGGCTACACTTCGCGCTATGGTGGAGTTTCTTCCGCACCGAGGCGTACCTTGACGGTAGATGGTTGCCGCACATGTCATTGTCGTATTCAAACTATGGAAAGGGGAGGAGAACTTGTAGTCGCTATTCCCTGTCTAGAACTGCTAGAATGGATGGGATGTCGAGTGGTTCTACGACCTCTCCTTCTCTGTTGTAGGGGTTGCCTTGATTTCGACCTTCTTGGATAAGCAGCTTGCTCGTGGAAGACGCGACATACATCCTTACCCTGAGAGACAAGCTGGGTCTCTCCAGATTAGATGTGGAAGCCACCTTCGTTGCCTCGAGTGCTCCTGGCCAAGGTGTTGATCAACCCCATGTCGAAGGCACACGGAGGACCGACCCCATAGGGGATTTAGCCAAGCGCATATCTGAAGTGAAGGTCTATGCCCAAGTAGCAAGGCCGCTTTGGAGAGCCGTTGGGGGGAATAATATCGGGCACCCCTACCGCTTCATCCAGTCGCTCCGCCCCACACACAAGTTGTTAGGCTATGTGCTCGAATATGAACGTTAGTTTGATTGATTCACCCGAGGAACCACACTTCTCTTTTACCTTTGCAACAAGCAGATGTGAATTCCCCTCCCCGCTGTGAAGGTTCAAAACCTAGGTGGCAAGTGATATGTGTCAAATGTGTCTATAATTTTTGATTGATTCATGTTATTATTAGCATTGCTGCATACTTTTGTCACCGGAGGCATCTACACCAATGTCGCGAAAATACAATACAAATCCACCCTGTTGTGATTACGGATCTGGAGTCCTGCTTGGTACTCTGTCGGAGGGGAATTTATCACCGGAGGCACGTGAGTAGTTCATCCTTCTACTACGTGTCCATAGTAATAGTTAGATGGTTATCTCTCCTTCATGTTTCTCAATACAAAGGTCTCGTGAGCTGCATAACGTGATTGAGTTCCATATCATGTAATTGCTTCTACTGTTGTGCTTGCTGGGAGAAGACGAATTGTGATGTTATGATCAGATCGTGCATGTTATATAGATTTCATATTTATTGTTCCAACATGCTCTCCGATTTATGTGTATATTCTGGCCAAGTTTACATGTAAATCTCCTAGATGGGGTATATGTTCGATTGTGGGTTCCACCTTGCTTTCTCATTGCTTGAGTGACAGAAACGTGCAAGTAGGGGTAATGTGTTATTACTACTCCCCCGTTTCTAAATGTAAGCCTTTTACCTTTTTTTTGGCCCACATGTATCTACACATGTTTTAGTGGAAGGTTCATGTGAATCTTGCAGTAAAACATGTCTAGATACATGTCGACCAAAAAAAGCTAAATATGCTTACATTGAGGAACGGAGGAAGTACTAAGTATAAAATAATGGTCTGCTATCTCTTTTTATTGCTCGTATATTGCCTGATTGTTTATATCATGTAATAAGTTAATTACCCACTACTTTAATATAGTTAAGTTGCTAGTGTTCAAGACTTGCCACTGTTTTAACATAATTAACTTCTCACTATTTTAATATAGTTAACTTGGCATTGATAAGCAGGCGCCACTGTTAAGTTTGTTCTGTTTAAATCTGATGACTAAGTCATAACTCATTTAAATAATAGCATACCAATAGAAAAAAACACCAAATACTACTCGACCGACGATTTTAGTGTTCGCTATTTTTCTGCATTGCACCTTAGGCTGGTCACAGTGGAAGTAACTTAGGTGATAACATAACACATTTCAAGACAAGTTTACTTATGTGGCATGTAATTAATAAGGAGAGAGGTGTTTGTGGTAACTTAGCTAGTTACCGTAACATCACACTTATCAAGACACAATGAGTCTATAGCCTAATAAATAAGACACCACACATATGTTACTCTCCCCACTATGGAGGTAGTAACATAGACTAGTAACATCATCATGTTACTACTCTTTGTTACTCCCCATTATGAGCAGCCTTAGGTGACGTATTAAACTGGAATTTGGTGACACCACACAATCCTAGAGCGGGTGGTGACCTCCATGGACGGGAATGAGTTTATGTCAAGACTCCCATGACATAACCGACTTAGCAATATCTTGCAGTCAAAACGTGGGTCGGCGGCTCCCGATCCTCAACCAGAACCACCTCAATACGTAGTTAAGTTATTATTTCAGTTAGATTATATTTTAGCATATTTACTTGCAATTGTAATTTTAATTAATGTATAGGGTCGAGATGCGAGACTTGTTGAATTCCAGGCTCCAGAATGCAACTATGAGATCAATGCCCACCAATATACAAAGGGGTGCTATTTTGCCGATGGCATCTATCCTCGTTGGTCGACATTTGTGAAGATAACATTTTACTTTGCTTCAACGCCAAAAAGTTGTAAGAAGGATGTCGAGCAAGCATATTGGTGTGCTCCAAGCTCGATTTGCTAGTACCCTGCTCAAATATTGTCGATATATCGGATCTGTGAGGTCATGAATGTTTGTGTTATCAGGTATAACATGATCGTGAGTGAGCTCGATACTGGCCTAGTTTTGATCAACAACTTGACTATCAGGTACCCCTTGCCGAGCCACATTAGGGCTTCCTAGTCAAGTTTGCTGAATTTCTCGTCATGCATAAGAAATTCGTGATGAAGGTGTTCATCGACAACTGCAAGACGAATTTATCGCCATCCCACGGGAGGCCCGGCCCCATAGGTCCGACAGGTGTTTGAGCGCCCCCATAGCATACAATATTTCAGGGGTGCCAGACACATTAATGCGGGCAACAGTGGTGCTCTTAATTAGTTATGTCTTGCTCATGTGGCTTGCCCAAGAAAAAAAATGGGGTACAAAAATACAAAATATGCATTTGGATGTCATGAGATTTCAAAACATAGAAATAATGAAAATGATGCAATTGAATGATTCATGTTGAGCAAAGCTAATCTGGATTTGAAGAAAAACGTTTTTACCTATGTAGGTCGAGATCGAGAGAGGAGAAAATGACACAAAACCACCATATTTGCGGGTGAGTTCTAACATAACTACCACATTTGAGTTTTTTGACACATAAATACCACTTTTGGGGCTAGTGTGTGACGCTGAGCACTGATTTTTCTGTTTAAGCACGCTAACATTTTTTCTGACGGATCGGACCCACCTGTCGGGTCTACGTGGCAAAAAAGAAAAGAAAAAAAGAGGTCAACATTATCTCTAGCTAAGCCACTACACAACTCCGGCCGCCGGCGATGGCCACCTACGAGCTCCCCTTCCCCGTCCCCCATCCGTTCTTCACGTCGCTGCAGCTCTACGGCCTGCGGCTCTCCCACACCACGCTCGCTTCCCGCCCGCACTTCGTCGGATTCCGCCCGTGCTCGTAGCTCCGTTCGCCGGCACGCGGGATGTTGGGACGTCCACACGCTCACCAGCGTCTCCGCCGCCGTGCTGAACCTCCCGGCACGGCCAGATGATCTACCGCCACCCGCTGTGGCCGCGCACCGCCGCCGGCAGCTCGCCCCTGGCCTCTAGCCAGGAGGTGGCGCGGGCGAGCTCGAGCGACGGCGTCACGCCGCCGGACCTCCGGGACGCCGTCTCCTACAGCTCGCTCATCTCCGCGCTCTGTCTCTTCCGCCGCTGGGACCACGCGCTTGACGCCCACAACGCCATGCTCGCCGAGGGCCGCCACGACGTCAGCTCCTTCACCCTCGCCAGCGTCCTCCTCGCCTACTCCCACCACGCCGCCGACCACCGCCTAGGCCGCGAGGACCACGCCTTAGCGCTCAAGAACAGCTTCCTCGACCACGGCCGCGATCGCTTCCCCTTCAACGAGCTGCCCAGATGCTCTACGACATGGTGGCGCTCGGCGTGCGGCCGGACAGCGTGACCTTCGCCAGCGCGCTCCCGGCGTGCTCACGGCTGCAGTTGCTCTCTTGGGCAGGGTGATGCACGCCTTCGTCAAGGACGACGACCTCGCCGCCAACTCGTTCGTTGCGAGCGCGTTGGTGGACATGTACGCCGACAACGAGAAGGCGGGGAACGCAGGGAGGGGTGTTCGACATGGTGTCGCCGGCCGCCCAGTTCTCGTGCTCGTGGTTTCATCATCCGTCTGTGCCTGTGCTAGTGGTGGTCTCGATTTGTTGTTAGTTACGATTCAATCGCCATGGGATTGGGGAACGAGGCGAACTCGTGGTTTCGTGGATTCAATCGCATGTGCTAGTGCATGTGCACGGCCAGGCGGCGGCGCGGTGCATCGGGCACCAGGGGCCCGGCACGGCCAGGCGGCGGCACGGTGCAGAGGGAGCAGGGAGGAGCCTGGCAGACGAGGACGGGCGCCGGTTGCGACGCGGCCGGGCGCGCGGACGGCGAGCGGCCGGATGGCACGGCCAGGGCGGCGGCGCGGTGCAGATTGCGCAGGACCGGGTGCGCAAGGAGCTCCTTTGACCTTTTTTGTTTGTTTGAGATATTTAGTTTTTTATTGGTCTGGCAGGTGGGTCCATGTCCTTTGTTCTGTCAAATTTGCCACGTAGACCCGACAGGTGAGTCCGATCCGTCAGAAAACGTGTTAGCGTGCTTAAAAAGAAAAATCAGTGCTCAGCGTCACACACTAGCCCCAAAAGTGGTATTTATGTGTCAAAAAACTCAAATGTGGTAGTTATGTTAGAACTCACCCGCAAATGTGGTGGTTTTGTGTCATTTTCTCTCTCGAGAGATATCACTAGTCATGCGCTGACAAGTCAAAACCGATCATGTACCAAGTTTTCTGTAGATTTCATGGTCGTACACCATTGAAACGACCGCTCCTATTTGTGTTGCTTTATATTCTTGGGGCTAATAGCAAAAGTTTGTCCTATCCTCCCATTTTATCCATAGCCACATGACCTGAAGTGCATTTCGATTCTTGTTCCATGTTGTCTTCTCTTGAAAAAGGAAGGAATATCTGCACCATTCAGCCTTTAGCACATGAACCTTTGAATCATTTCCTCGAAAAGAGACGGAAGGAAACATCACGCGTGCCGAGACCATCGCCTTCTCTCTCTAGAGGGTAGAGTGAGAGATGCAGATGCCCCCTGGGGATCTCCCTCTTTTGTCAGGAACCTGGGCAAAATTAGAGAATAAGCCATCTGCTCCAACCCTCTAACGCGTCTGTAAGCCTATAATCAACCACACCCTCTCCTCTTTCTTCTTCTTCTTCTTCTTCTTCCGCCGCCGCTGCCGCTTCTTCTTCGGCCTCTTCCTCCGCTATTCCTCTCCTGGCCTCCTCCATATTTGAGTGACACGCTGCAGAGCGAGAAGGCTACGCTCGAGTCTCGACGTCAAATCGGGCAAAATTAAAGCATGCAAACCAATCCTGATCTTGTACGTGTCGTCTCGTTGCTGGTTTCTGGTGCTGGATCGTGCGTATTTGCTTGACTATATAGCGTGTAAGTGAGCTAGCTAAGGTAATCCTTTTCACTCTTATTTTTTTAGTCCTACTTTTTTGTCAGTACTATATACACGATCTGTAGATTAATTAAGAACCGTACAGTTCAGTTTGGATCATGGCGGAGATAGAGAGATAGATGGCCTGCGCCCTGAGCTGAGAGGGCTATCAGGTGTTGTTGCCTCTCCGCCACGGCCACCTGTTCGATCATCTGCAGGGCGGAGTGGTCGGATCGGGCGGTTCCTCATCTGTGAAAATGAGGAGGCGGCGATTGTGTTGTGACCGTGGTGGTGGGGGAAGGAGGAGAAGGTCAGGGAGTGGCGCTGATTGATCGACGCCACGCCCACGAACAAACGCACGATATGAATAGGAATTGTCACCTGCTGATTTTAGTGGAAATAATCTGGTTCGAGAAGGGACGAGAAGTAAATGGATTTTATTTGATTGGCGCCTTTTGATGATTTTTCTTTTTTGCCGGGAGACGCCTATTGATGCTTGACGAGCCAGGCTGAAAGACAGTCGGCCAAAATTGACCTTTGATCCAATGCACTTTACTAAATTTATCATCAAACTGAAGAACTCATTTTGATCATTTTGAAATATGGCCCTAATAACCATGGACATATAATTCCATTATTGTAACATCTGCCATCACAGATCAAACGGCTAGAAAAGATGGAAGAAAATGTTGGTGAAACTTTGGATTTGAAATCTATTATACCCTTGTGGGAGAATGGTCCCACTGATTACCATTTACAAAATACTATACAACTTTATTGCTTTGTGATATAAGTACACCTATAAAGAAATATTCCACGTACGCCAACAAAATTTAGAAAGACTTATGATACTTTGATATATTTTCATTATCAAGTTTGTTGCCGAAATTGTTTTTTGTATACCGCTAAGATCTTGGGAAGTAGAGATGATTTTGTAGTGAGGCGTGAAGACCGATCGCTTCTACACCTCATGGATTTACCATAGCCAATGGAAGCTATCATTGCCACAACCAACAGGGTACAACTTATTAAACCGGTAAGGAAGCTGGGCTCACCTAGAGGAATTTTGCACTGTCATAACACTTGCTTTGGCCTACTCTTTATTCCGTTATTCACAGATATTCATGAACTGTATAATTTGGCTTCCCTAAAATAAAACCAGGCTCGGATATATATCTCACTATGTATAGAATTCAGATGATCACTAAGTAACTGAAGCTTGGACCATTACAGTTTCTCACACAAAATTGTACGGGGGCTGTCATGAACGTGTGCTTCAATACTATTGTAAATATTAATAAAACGTAGAACTACAAAAATAATTGTCAAAATATGTATTGAGAACTATGTATATGTTCAAAACGATTTCCAACAATTTGAACCTTTGACCATATATTTGTAACATGGAACATTATTGTTAGATTGCCATGAAAAGTTTGCTTCCACCCGCTAGATTTATACCATCTTTTGAAACATATAATTATAAACTAATGATAAAAGTATGTGTAACAAAACGATAAGTAAACAGAACTCGGGTACCATCGAAACATTGGTTGGATTCAAATTTAGTGACTGATTTATTTTCACATCAAGCAAAAATTGTGTGTTCAACTCTGAAATGACAAAGGACATCAACAACAGTATTATTGTGCCTAGAAGACCGCCATAGTAAGTATGTTAGATACATGCATTATATGGGAACATTTATAAGCACATTTAAAATAATATAAACTCTAGCGTCAACATGAGAAACTTAACTCTAGCATAAGCATGAGAAACTTGGTCAATAATATTACTATTTCTTGTTGTGCTGCAGCAAATAAACACATTCCTAGTACCTTGTGCTGGGAACTGCTTGTGTATCGAGGTGAAAAATGACATTTTTTATCTCAACATCATTTAATAGATGAGATTTGGCAATTTTCTTGACAGTGCATTGGTGGATACTGGGCGTATATGTCGAAGGCATATTCGCTCCTATCACTAAGACATCCCGTAGAAAGGTACTACTCATAAATATTAGATTTCATGTAAGAAAATATGGATGCCCGCACTATTTTTTATTTGACACATCACGAGTTTGGTCCATGTACCTGTATAGTTTGACTTCGTCGATTTTCATGTGCTAATAGTAATCCATACTCAATGGGATATAACCGTTATTACTTATGAGTTCAGACAAACCATTGCAAGTTAACTTGGAGAACCACATACCACAATGATGCTATGAGCCTATGAATATCAACTACCACTACATTCCAAATTATAATGTGTTCTACTTTTTTCCGAATCGCATGTATAGACGTGTTTCGGTACGTATGTTCACCTTTTCCGTTCATATGCAGTCCATATTAAAATATCTAAAACAATTTGTAATTTGGAACGGAGAGTAGTATCTATAATCTTTCAACAATTAATATTGTGATCTATATGTTAGGACAGCTTCAGCAAGTGAACATTTCTGCTACATATGATTATTAATACTGGATCATTAAAATTGAAGTCTTCTCTGCAGATCCGATCATGTGCTTTCTGCAAGTAGGTTTAGTAAGGCCATATGCATATATTTTCTGCAAGTAGAATTTACTTTCAGCAAGTAGTTGTTGCCTGAAGGACAATGTGGTATGTCCATGCACCTTGCGCACGTGTTTTGCTGAAGAACTTAACTTCGTTATGAATACATGCATTCTCCGATTGGCTAGCGGCTGGCAGGCTAGGCTGAAGCGCTGAACAGTCATCTTGTACTGTGCTGCGAAAAGTACGTAGTCCTGGTGAGGTACGTATTGCATGTTCATATATACAATTGCCTTGGTCTTTCTTAACCGAAGTACTTCAGAATGACAAGACAAGATACATATGCACACTGTTTGTCCTAATTTCTTCTAGTACAGCATGCATGTGTGACCTTTGAGGCAAGCTGTTGGTCGACGTGCATGCAATTAATCGATGATGTACATTTTCGCGCAGAAATAGTTATTTTTACTTCTACTGCTGGCCCATCGTGCAGCACTGTGATTCCTGGTAACTAATTAAATTCCTTCATGGGAGAAGCTAGATGCTGCATGTGGAGTAGATAACTCGTATGTTGGTATATGCCTATTTAATTTTCCCAATTTTTTCTCTATATCTAGTTCGACTTTTTGTAAGAAGAAAATCATGTGCAAATAAGCAAGCTGGTGGATTTGCAGCTTAGTTGTTTTACCTTTCTTCAAACAGCATTAACATATATTTTTCGACACAAACACAATAATGCACAGATAGACTCTCAAGTGAAACTACAAGTTATCTAGCAATGTTTGCTTGCCTTCTCTTAGACTAGGCTAACTAGCTTACTAGCCCCTATGCATGATCAAAGCAAAATATGAATGATTCTTGATATTTGGTAGTACTCCCTCCTTGCCATAATATAGTGATATGATATTTTATTAAAGTCAAACCGTGTAAACTTTCACCAAGTTTATTGAAAAAATTGTCTATTTCTACAATACTAAATGTATACCATATGAAAATATACTTCATGATGAATCCAATGGTATTAATGTGGTGTTTTAGATGTTGATATTTTATATAAACTTGGTCAAGGTTTACATGATTTGACTTTAAAAAAATCTCATATGCACTAGATTTGTGGCAAGGAGGGAGTATTAACCGACCAGGTGTTTGCATATATGAGTTATATCTTGTATCATCTTTTGAGATGAAATGCTCTTTTTTTAGGAATTATTGTGACTAATCGAATAAGGTCTATTTTGTTTCATGAATTAGTGAATCCTCCATCAGTTCTTACAATTTGATCCCGAGAAAATGGTGGTAAGCTTATTAGCAATTTTTAGATTATTTATAATGAAACGACTTTCTTTAATAAAAAATGTCTGCATGCCTTAAAGAAATATATATTGAATCATGGCTTATGTGCAATACAAAAAGACATTAGTATATTTGAAAATACCACAGACTTAGCGACACTAAAATGTTATTTTCAATGAAAGCATGCTTTTTATTCAACCAGTAGACCTATAAATGAAATGATATTAAGCAACTATCATATTTGATGTCCTCGAGCGGGAGAAAAATAGTGCTCACATACTATTATATATGGCTGATATAGCTCTCGTTTAAATTCCTATGTAATTATATGTGGTATGAAAATGAAGAACCTGTGTAAAATCTAAATTAACTAACAAAACTAAGGGTATGAATACATACTCCGCAGTAGAGTAATATTATGGAAGGACTATCAAAGTATACACATGTCAACCATATATGACACATATCAAGGGTATTAGAAAAGGCGTATAATGTTATTACTTTAGTGGTTTTATTGCATACATTCAGTACAATTAGTGGTCAAAATTACATCTCAAAGACCATATCATTGTAAGAGCACCATCTCTTTCTGATATAGATGAGGTATATAGTAGTAGTGTGCCCTAGCATTAGAGCTCCTTTACAGGCAGCTAGCTCACACTAGATATTATTTGCACCACCCAATTTAGGAAATTCAGTTTTTCTACATTAGCTAATTCAGAATCCATAGAGGACAATATTGTTGCAGTACATGTGGTTGCCTTTCAAAATTATACCCAAGAGGCCAATTCAAGCTCTTCAAAATGTAGCAACTGCTAGCTAGCACATGTGGTTTAATTTCCTAGCGTGATTTAGTTAAAAGAATGTGTGATGGCTGTCGTTGCTGTAACTTCCACGGTGTTAACATCAAGAAAGCAACGTTTGTTGACAAAGTTAATATGCCAGGAACATAGAACTTTAGTCTGATTGCGACGTTTACCCATACTGATACTTTAAATTGTCGGTAAAATGAAGGATACCTAATGCTTCAAACATGCATCTTTCTCTTACAATCAGCACACTACCGGGAGTAATAAAAGTACATTGATGTGCTACCTAATAATCTGATTTACTCCTTATTTAGCAGATGCTGCGGAGAACTAAACTCACGGTGTGTGAGTATATACCGGCCCCATGCTTAATGCCTACATATGAACATTGGTTGCAGAGGCCGGGGTTATCCCCATTTCGGAAAAAGATGTGTAACATTGATATCACCATATGGTGTTTCTGAAACCTACTCCAACAATAAGCTTCGGGAGGTAAAAGGTGAAATGTTCTATGAAATGGAACGATTGTAAGTAACACAAACCTGCCTTGCTTTCGTCCATTGAGCTAGCAGCTAGCTAAGGATTTAAGTAAAATTCTGGCAGCCCCTTCATCAGAATCCAGATTGTATTTGATTGCCTCATTATAAAGGGATTCATTCCATTTAACAATTAATCATAGAATTAAGGAAATGCAGATCAGAATCCACGCATGAATTACATGAATTATTCAACGTAGTGCTAGATAGTAGTAGCTGCACCTAAAACACAACATGCGATGACCAAAACAAGCTCATCGTTACATAGTTAATCCACAAGAAAATTATTTTCGCGAATGTTCGATTGAACAAGAAGGATAATTCTATAGTAGGTGCAATGCAAGGCGAGACAGCGGGAGTAGTTCTTGTACCGTACGCACGTCGTCACCTCTCAGTAGAGCCGCGAGTTTGCTGCCGCCCCAGCATTGCAAGTTGGTTGTACCGGGTGTTTGCTATTATTATAGCGGGGCTACGGCCTATTTCGTCCAAACACGACTCCACCGAGCTCCCATTGCTGCTCCATCTGGAACTCATAGTAGCCGCCACCGCCGCCATATCCTCCATTGCTGAAGCCAGCGGTCATGATCGCGTCGCTGGTCTCACTCGGCATTGACGACGAGCACCTCTCCTCCAATTCAGCGCTCGCCGTGTTCCTGGAAGACGAGCTGTTGAAATTGTTGGGGCTCATGTTCACCTCCTCCGCACTCGGCACCGCACCAGCTGGCGGTTCGAAGTGAATCGTGGACGCAAGCGTCACCCATTTCATCCGGTTCTTCTCCCTCGTCCGCTCTCTCGCCCTCTCCCTCGCCTTTGTCCTGGACTCCTTGTCGGGGATCGAGTGCGCGCTGGCCAATTTCCTCTGTGGCTTCGGGTTGGCTGGTGTCCTTCGTGCCCTTGCCGCCGGCTTCTTCCCCTCGGCGTGATCGGCTCCAACGACCTCCAGAGCCGGTGACTTGTGTTTGCCGTCGACGACGGAGAGGCTGCTGGAGCCGTCCTCCTCGCAGTCGGAGGACGCCTCGTCCGTCATGACCTCCTTGATGGCGCCCTTGGACATGTTGAGGAGCCATTGCACCGTCTTGCTGGCCTTGTCGAAGCCGAGCATGTCCTGGAGCGCGAAGAACTTGCGGGCAACGTCAAGAGAGAGCCGCATCCGCCGGTCCCTCATCCCGCCGGCGGTGCATATCTTACTGTGGCGATCTTTCCTCGCGGCGGCCGCCGCAGCGCTGTCGAGGCCTCCACCACAGTGCAGGCCTTGCGCATTTCCGTCGCCCTCCCTCCTTGGCGCCGGCGCTTGATCCATCAGCAGCAGCTCCCTCGGCAAGTCGATCTCGTCAGGGGGCGGCGTCGCGACACTGGTACCAGCGCTGGTACCGATGTAGCTGTGGTGGAATGCGTCGGCGGCGAATACAGGGGAGGAATGGTAGTAGAGGAAGGATTGGTGATCCGGCGCCTTTGGCGAGGGAGGGCTGAGCTGCAGCTGTTGGTAAAGTGGTAAGTCCATGGGGCTTGGGGAATCGTAGAAAGGAAACATGCTTTAGTGTTGGGACTCCAAGACCCCTGAGACCTCCCGTCTCTAAGTCCTCGGACAAAGAGCAACTGCGGCGTCTCTCTGTGTGAGAGATGGGTGTGGCTAGCAGCTATGATCAGATGTGTCCGGCCATGCATAAGGCATAAGCTCACCACGCTTGTGTGTGAGAGGGAGGGAGGGAGAGAGAGAAAGATAGTTAGAGGTCTAGGACTAGGAGCAGATCATCTCTCATGGGAGTTGCAGAGGGGTGATGAGGAGAAGAGGTACTGTGGTAGTAGTACCTAGCTCATCTTGAGCTCAAACACAGCATGGGTTCGTCTGTAGGAGGGCTAGCTAGACAGAGGCTTGTGCTTAGGGGGATGGATGCCTAGAATTTTGGATGCGAGACTCTCTCCTACTACTTGAGGGGTGTGCCATCTTATAGAGAGAGAAAGGGATGTGTGTGTGTGAGACTGAGTGTGGATGAGGTGGTAGGGAGAGAATACAAGGCAGAAGGACACTGTTGGGGAAAATGGCATGTGTGCATGTTGGAATGCTATTGGCTACTTTTTTTTTAGAAATGGGTCCCGGCCTCTACATCGAGTGATGCACACAGCCATTTATTGAAATTATTCAGAGTATCATCCTATTACAACTCAAATGTCGCATAAAGTTGAGACATGTATCAACCAACGAAATAACAACATAGTATCAACTACTGAAGTCGTCTAATATGCTGCCACGTATGTCGGGAGAAAAACTCCTGTGCCACCAACAGGAGCCGCGCGCATCCAGTAACCATAAGCTCCTGCTGGTCCGAAGGAAGCAGTGTAGTCCATAGCTGGATCCAGTATGTAGCCATATTGATAACCTGTAAGACATGAAAATTGGTTTTCTTGTTAAACACAATATTATTCCTACAATTCCAGATAGACCAACATATAGCTGAAACACCGATGCGAATTCTAGCTTTGATCTTTTTATCTACCCCGTTCAACCAATTTCCAAACATATTAGAAATATTGGAAGGAGGAGGTATATTGTAGGTACAGAAAACCACCCGCCATATTAGTCTAGCAAAAGGCATGTAATGAACAAATGATCTACGGACTCCTCACATCCACAAAAAGAACATTTTGTACACCCATGCCAATTCCTCTTGACTAAATTATCTTTAGTGAGCAAGACTTTTCTATTTAGGAACCACATAAATTTTTTGATTTTCAAAGGGATCTTTAACTTCCACAAGTATTTACGCAAAAAGGGAGTATGGCCATTCATAAGATCCTCATACATCGATTTCACCATAAATATCCCATTAGTGGTAAGTTTCCACACAAAAGTATCAGAATTGTCATTCAAGTTAATATCCATTAATCTTAGGCACAAGTGAGTCCAAGTTTCCCACCTATCTCCAATGAGATCCCTCCTAAAAGAGATGTTTATAGGTGGCGCCCCCCTAAACACATCATGGACCAGCACGTTCTTTTGCTGAACAATGTTGTATAAAGTTGGATATTGTTGTTGTAGTGGCGTATCCCCTAACCAAGTGTCTTCCCAAAATCTGGTATTCTTACCATTGTTAACTTTGAAAGCGCCTCGACTAAAGAACTCCTCTTTAATACGCATGAGACCTTTCCAAAAGGGTGAGTCTGTTGGACAAGCCTCTACTTGCGCCAACGTCTTATTCGACAAGTATTTGTTTCGTAACAATTCTTGCCAGACCCCATCTTCATTTAAGAGCTTAAAAAGCCATTTGCTAAGAAGACACTTGTTCTTGATGTCTAAAACCTCAATGCCGAGTCCCCCTTGATCTTTGGGTCGACATAGGATATTCCATTTAGTTAACCGATATTTTTTCTTGTTTTCCTCGCATTGCCAAAAGAAACGCGAACGATAGAAATCAAGTCTTTTACGTACCCCTTTGGGTATCTCCAAAAAAGACAACATAAACATCGGTAAACTAGTTAGGACATAATTTATCAGGACAAGACGATCCCCATATGATAGCAACTTGCCCTTCCAGCATCCTATTTTGCCTTCAAAACGACATTCGACAGATACCATTCTGAATTTAGTAGTCTCCTATAGTGAATTGGCACCCCAAGGTATTTGAAAGGTAAGGAACCAGACTCGCATCGGAAAATATGCTTGTATTGTTCCTCTACCTCCTTCGCCTTACCAAAACAAAATATCTCACTTTTGTGAAAATTGATTTTTAGGCCGGATAGTTGCTCAAAAATACAAAGAATGAGCTTCATATTAACCGCTTTAGTTAAATCATGCTCCATAAACAAAATAGTGTCGTCCGCATATTGCAAAATGGAAACGCCCCCCTCAACTAAATGAGGAACAAGACCTCCCACTTGACCATCCTCCTTTGCCCTTGCAATAAGGACGGCCAACATGTCTGCAACAATATTAAAGAGCATCGGAGACAACGGATCTCCCTGTCTCAGCCCTTTCTTTGTTTGGAAATAGTGACCGATGTCATCATTTACCCGTATCCCGACACTTCCTCCCTTGACAAACTGCATAATCCAGTCGCACCATTTTTGTGCAAAACCCTTCATACGCAAGGCTTGTTGTAGGAACGGCCATTTAACTTTATCATATGCCTTCTCGAAGTCCATTTTAAAGAGAACCCCATCCATTTTCTTCCGATGAAGCTCATGGATAGTCTCATGGAGTACCACTACCCCCTCAAGAATGTGTCGGCCCGGCATAAAAGCGGACTGTGTAGGCCTAATAACCTTATGGGCTATCCCAGTAATGCGATTAGTACCCACCTTTGTAAATATTTTAAAACTGACATTTAGAAGGCAAATTGGTCTATATTGTTGAATTTGTACCGCATTCTCTTTCTTTGGTAGTAATGTAATGACACCAAAATTCAGTTTATACAAGGGCAAATTCCCTTCTTGAAACTGAACAAACATGGCCATAAGATCATCCTTTATCACAGGCCAAAAAGTTTTGTAAAATTCCGCAGGAAAACCATCAGGGCCCGGCGCCTTGTTCGTCTTCATGTTGGAAATCGTCTCAAAGACCTGGCTACTAGTGACCTAGAGCATTTATTGGCAGAACGACGGAGAGGATGACCACAGCCATGGCCACTTAGAATCGATGCGTTTGTTCCTTGGAATCCCTTCTTAAGGAAACGAATGACGTTGTATTTTTGTATCTGCGCGCACAGGAATTCTCTTACCCGGTAGTAGGTATACATTGAGCATTTGCCGGGGTATGGATCGGACCATGGAACCAAAGGACCATTTGGTAGCTATATGTAGTGTACAAACACATAGTAGGGGACCAAGATCACAAGGTATGGTTGTATTGATCCTCTGACCCTAGTCATATGGGACCTTTGTGAGTTATTTTTAGGAAGGACCTTTGCGAGTTAGATAAGTACTACACTATCATAGTGAATACAAATAGACTTGACCAGATCTACAATCGATATGCAGCTGAAAGAAGTACTAACTTTTTTCCACGCGATCCCCCACGGGATCGAATTTCATTACCATCAGATAATGAAATTACAAAAGGATCCATACATGTGCAAGCAAGCAGAAAACGAAGGAACCTACACAGAAATCTATATCGGCTCATACGTTTAGATGCACCCACTGCTCAAAAAAACATTTTTCAAAATGTTAAAAAAAAATCAGATATACTACATGACATTTTATGTTAGAACAAAAGGTTTCGCAAAGAAAAGACATTTTCTGTGGGCTGTGCAAAAATTAAATCCGTGAAGAAAAGACATTTTGAGTTATGTGCTACGAAAATACATATCATTGTATGTATGTTGGAAGTTTTGAATGGTATACTTTTTATAACACGTCTCAAGTCTTATTGGTCATATTAAATCCATGAACCAAGGACACATATAAAATTATTAATAGGGACAAGTTGATTACTATTACAGTTGAAGGTGAAAGCGCATAAATGATGACTACTTTTGAGACTGCTAGATTATATGATTTTTTTGTGTTTAACAAATTGTTGCAATTCATACAAAAGGTTAAATATGCAGGGGGTGTTGGTGACCAAAAAAAGTACCATGTTTTTTGTATTGATTGATGGAATAAAAACTTAGTTCATGTGATTCTTTTAACCTATATATTCTATGCATCCGTTTAACTTCGAACGTGCCCTTGATTCAGAGGATCTAATACTTTCCGGAGCCTCAAGTTGATGGCATTGGAGCCCATCTCATATTAACAATTTGTGGCCGCAGCACATGCATCTCGTACGTGGACCACTGACCAAAAGGTCCGTTGCTCGCTAGGGTTAGTCAAAGAGTTTGAGTGGCGCTGGGCTGGTTAACTGCACGAAGGCACAACCCCTGTAGCAAATGGTAGTTATGAAAAGCTGTGGGGCTGTGCATGCATGGCCTCATGGGGGCAACTGATCTTACCCCTAACACCTGTTGCGAACTTAAAAAATGGCAAAACAATGAGAGACGCATAGTCTCATTTGGAGTATTGAACCGAGTCATCCAGCTAGCTAGCATCACTGCATCAGTACCGCATCATTTGGAGTTGTGACAAAGAGTTTTGTTTTCGTGTGAAAGTGGCAATACAATGATTTCTTTTTTTGGGGTATAGGTAAGACCTACTAGAAATGGTCGATTTCTCGAGTGCCGACCGCTTTGGCAGTGCTTTTTATAAGGCACCTGGCAACTTTTCAAGTAAACTTATATTCTCATATAATCAATACATAATGTTAAAAGTGATTTCCAATTATATTTATTTCCAAGCAGGCGCTTTTGCATACTTGTACTCCTTCCGAGTTGTCTAATTAATTACACTTCGCTCAATTTATTTACCTATTTTTCCTAGATCAACTACTGTGATTCTATTTTAGTTTGACACACGGCATTAATTACCGTTCATTCTGCTCTTCATAAGCATCACCCTTTTATAATTTTTTGTTCTATCTGGTGGCTCCAACATTCCTATCCTAGCATGAACCCCCTTTTGATGAAGTGTGTCTGGATTTGTGTAATGTTTGAAAACTCTTGATGTTTTTGCAGTCACTACACGGGTAAGGTGAAAGGACATTTTCTATATCCTCTAGTATTTTGTGTGTTAGGCAACAACACTAGTGAAACCTCTAACAAGTTGCCAAGTGATGCAGAGCTCAGCTGATAAATCCTTAGAAAGCATTGTTGCGTTGAAAAGATAAAAGGCCTAATCTGTGTTTACTGGAAGCTCTAGACCGGAGTCTCCGGACTCAGGACACTGGAGTTTCCGGTAACTCTCCGGCCTGGCGTATTTGCCTCGAAGGAAAATTGGTGGAGAGCTACGGTACTCCACTCCGGATTCTTACCGGAATGTTGTCGGAGTCTCCGGTCTGCCGCGGAGTCTTCGGCCCAAGAACTGAAGTTTCCAGTCCACGTCGAGCTTTGCTGAAGGTGGAGCGGTACTGCATAGCAGTCCGGAATCTTGTCCGGTGCAGGCCGGAGTCTCCGGTCACTTGGATCGGAGTCTCCGGTGTGAAATCTGCTGCAACGGTTATACCTCCAGCCAAGTAGCTCGTCCAGAATTCATTGCCCTCCATTGTTGCAAGACCAAAGCTCACCGATCTCCCAATCCCTCCACCCAAACTCACTCATACTTGGAGGATTGAAGGAGAAGGCCCGGATCTACAACTTCACCAAAGCGTTCTTCATTTCCCCCTCATTCACTTGAGAGATTTGAGCCTAGGGTTTCCACTAGGAAAACCTAGGCATCTTGTTGTACTTACTTGCTTGCTACTTTTCTGTAGCAGATTTGTGGTGCTTGAGAGCCCCCAATCCTTTTGTGGGTTGAGCCTCAAGTTGTTGCAAGGGCTCCGGATTCCGCCTTGAAGGATTCCGATAGTGGAAGGTGAACCGAGCTTTTGGACGAGGTTCATCGGAGAATAGAGTGAGGCCATTTGTGGCATCTTGAGTTTGAAACTCACACCCCTCCAACGAGACGTACTCCCCTAAAAAGGAGGAACTCGGGAATACATCCTTATCTCCGTGTGCTTCCCTTTCGGTTACTCCTTACTCACTAGTTATTACTTGTATCTTATCTTGTTTAGGCTTAACTTGTCATATAGGTAAATTCACCGTAGTTGCATATCTAGAGAATTTACCTTTGTGTCAAGCCCTAATCGAAAAAGAATTAAAATTTGGAGTAGCACACTAGTAGAAACATGGGCTCTACTCCCGGGTGGTAAGGCCCTCTAATACCGGCTTGCCACCCGGGACCCCCAAATCGGGACTAGAGCCCCCCCCCCCCCCTCTAGTCCCGGGTCAGTTACGAACCGGAACAAAAAGCTACCCACGTGGCCGCTGCTGCGCGCGTGGTCGAGGACCTTTTGTCCCGGTTCGTAATACGACCCGGGACAAAAGAGCACCACACGTGGCAGCCTCTGGATTTTTTGTATTCCCGCCTTATTGTATATTTAAAACTATGATCAATCTTGCAAAATATATGGTTAATTAATTAAAAATCAGAAAAATACATATAGCCTATTAAAATGTTCATAAAATAAATATCTATCTAATAAAAATATACTTTATTACATGGAGATCACAACCGGGACTAGAGCCCGTCTATTCGATTACATGGAGATCTCATAACATCGGGACTAGAGCCCGTCTATTCGATTACATGGAGATCATAACCGGGACTCAATGTAAGTAGTACGTGCCATTGTATTTTCCCTCTGGGTTTATGACATGCTCCAGCAAAAATCCCGCAATTTCCTCTTGAATTGCTTGAAAGCGCTCCTTTAGTTGCATGTTCCTCCGGTGAGCCCACAACTATAAAAGAAGGAGATCAATATGAATATCAATCATCATAACAAAAATTATGAATGACACTCAACACAATTGATGGTAATAAAATAGAATTATGAATATATTTGTTCACGTACTTCTGTAGATATCGCTCGGTTCCGCTCGCTGACCTCCTGGCGAATCCACTCGCAAACGAAGTATCCACACAAATTGGTCCCCGGTGGCTGCGTATCGCAGTTCTTTACGAGAATAGAATTCAATCAAATAATAATCAAGCATGGTATAATGGTATTGAAATTAGAATTAAAGAGATGCGCGAACCTAGCTAGCTCATACTACTTACCTCATCATGATGAAAAGTAAGTTCCTCTGCAAAATCACCAGTTGTCCTCTTTTTGAAAACTTTCCAAATCCTGCCCGGCAAAAAAAATGAATAAATGAGTTATTAGTTACTTGATATCTCAGGAAATGAACAAAAGAGACCGATATAGTGCGATAATGATTGAAATTACCTTTGGAGCACATCTTTAATGCATTGGGACTTCTCTTCGGGATACTTCTTTGAGTCGTAGATTTCGACTGTTCCAGCGTCAACTTCAATGAATAGCAGAATGTAATGGAAGCTACGCACGTTTATATACGTCAGTAACTTATCAGTTACACTTAACATCGAGTGAGCAAAAATTAATGTGTACAAGACAGTAACACTCTTACTCGGAGTGGTAAGGAAACAGTATCTTTCTTTTGTAATGTTGCCTCTGTATGAACTTTAGCAAGTTGGCCTCTGTTTCCTTGGGGTATTGCTGTAGCAATCTTTCATTAACTCGTACTGGGTCAATGAACCCAATGTCAAAGATTTGATTTCTGTCACATTCATCACTCTTCATTCTGCATAATAGCGTAGTGAGCATAATTACTACAGGCAATGACCGAGCTGAGCTAGAGACTTTACTTTAGAAATAAATGAATTGAATCACTTACAGACAATAGGTACTGACGAGACTCAAGTCGAGGGCGTCAAGCTTGTATAACATATAGAGTTCTTCAAAATAAATTTGCACCTAGTCTTGACCTATGTAATGTTCTTCTGTAACTTTCACAGGGAGAACTTCGAGCTGTGAAACCTTTGTGGCTTCCAAGTACCAGCGATGCAGCATTCGCATTCGTGTTGGTAGAAGCTCGATCTGTTCAGGTGGCAGCAGAGGCTTTCCGTGTTCCCATTTCCATACTACATCCAAATTACTGGGGATATCACCGCTTTCTAGTTGAGAAAGTGTAATACCAGCTTCTGCAGCAAATTGCGCCACGTAGGATAAATCAATGTTCGCCACGGAGCCCTGACCAGTGGGTACCTTGAGCGGGGAGATCGACTGTTTTTCCTGTTATCCGAGCTGGGCAACGTCTCTTTTCCTGCCGGCACAAGTACTTGTCGTCGTGTGGGATCTAGCTCTCCTCATGTAGCGTAAATAGTCATCTGGCCTATTTATCTCAATTTGCGATGGATGCTCAACAAAGTCCTTAGCCCACTTTTTTTCCTCTGCCGTATATACTGGCTTTGGCTCGCGCTTTTTCGGTGCAAGCTGTTTTTTCACGTCGACAGCCACGATCGCGGCGTTTTCCTCTACAGTCATGTCGTAAGATCTCGGGGAGGAACCTTCAGTACTTTTGGGAGGGGCTCCTGTCGGGGTCCACGTCGGAAACCCATCGATGAAACGGCGCGATTCCTTTTTTGGCCTTGAGTGGGCGGAGGCGGCGGAGTCGGCTCAGGAGTCGGCTGATGCGGCGACGGAGTTGGCTGATGCGGCGGCGGAGATCGAGATGGACTCGTGTTGTGGTGGTCGTCCCTCTCGTCGTCATGTGGACTTGGAGGTGATCCACGCCGACTCGGAGGAGACGATGGTGGCCTTGGCACCGAGCCTGGCAACAGGATGTATTTCTTGCGCCATAGAATGATACCACCCCCGACGTCTCCCAGTGTCCTCTCATCATCAGCTCCAGGGATGTCAAGCTCCATTGATTCATATCCTGGTTCAATTCGATCCATGCCGATATGGCCATAGCCATCTGGAATCTCATTGCCAGACCACAGTGCTGTAGATTCACAAGTTAAAGCATAGCCGTCCGCCACCTTCAGGGATAAGTTCCTTACTTGCACATGTAGCTCACAACTTGTCTTCTCCGTGATATAATCCACGGGGTAGGTAAACATCGGTGCCTCATCAGCACCGAGCTCCGTGGAAGCCACGCTGCTTCTCTGCTGAGAGGGGTCGCCTTGACTCTCTTGCTGCAGCTGATGAGTTCCCCCTTGCTCGCACATTTGATCTAGTTGCTTCTGTTGTTGCTGTACGATTCTTTCTAGCTTGCTCAACTGGTCTGAGTCCTCCTTCTCCTTCCTCTTCTTTGCTCTCAGTCGGCTTCTATAAGTTTCACGGTCCTTGGGAAACCCAATATTCCACGGCGTGTCAGCTCCTAAGCCTCGTGTTCGTCCCCCTTTTTCTTTGTTCCCGAGGGCCTTTGACAGCTCGTCGTGCTCTCTGTCGGGAATAAACTTTCCCTCTCGAACCTCTTTGACTGCTTCAACAATTGCTTTCTGGGGTATATGAATTTCTTTCTTTTCATCAACTATTAACTCCCCTGTTTCCGTGTCATACTGCGCCCCATGCCCAAGTACCCAGTTTCTTGCCCTACGGGGAAAGTGCTCTGTAGCCGGAGTGATCCCTTTTTCGCGCATGGCGGCCTCAGCTGCATCCCACTTAGGCTCGGCACTTATG
The DNA here is from genome assembly GCA_947311845.1 of Poa pratensis. Lineage (NCBI taxonomy): Eukaryota > Viridiplantae > Streptophyta > Magnoliopsida > Poales > Poaceae > Poa > Poa pratensis. The sequence continues at coordinate 8,493,015 of CAMZMU010000112.1, read as the reverse complement.
TAGCCACCTGCCCCCATCTTATGGTGATATTTTTTTTGCTGCATTTATCTTATTCTTTTCTGACCTTTCCTTAGCTAGTTCTGAATCCTTGTACTCCAGAAATGATTTCTAGTGAGCCCGCTGCCTCTCTAGTGTGCCACTGAAATCTGGAGCTTTATTTTTTTTTGACGTACTCACGGTATAATCTGTTCTTGTAATTATTGAATTGTTCAGCCATCTTCTTAAGAGCGAAATGCTTGACTTTGTTCGTCATGGCTTTTGTCCTTGCCTCTGAATCCAAGACTGGTAGGGTGAAATGTGCAATGAGCTTGTCCCAAAGCACATCTTTCAATCTGTCGTTGACATAACTAACTCCCTCTACCTTTGCTGGCTTATTCCATTCCTGAACGCTGATCGGGACGGTGTCCCTAACAACAACTCCGCATTGATGCACAAACTTACTTGCGTTCGCCTTGGGCTCCAACGGTTTGCCCTCTGGAGAGACCACCTCAATTCGGAGATGCGCATCTGAGGCCATCCCTTTGGCATGGCCTCGTTTACTTCCTCCAGATTGGGTCGATGCGGAGGTCTAAAAATAAGAAACATTTGTTAATATACATACATATACAAATCAATTATTGCATCTGATCAACAGAGGCTTAATATATCTCGCCAGACCGCGGATGTCCACCAATTTGCGAGTCGTCATCGCACTCGACGCTCGTTTGCGCTCCGTCTCTTTGGTCCACCTCCATTCCTGGACCGGAATCGGTCAAAAACTGTGAGCCATCTTCTGCTCTATTGTCTTCTGCTCCACCGACGTCTGTTCCACCCTCGGGTTGCCGCATCATGGCAAAAATGTCCTCTTCACCGTGTCTACTGTTGAAGTTATCCATTGCTTAACTAATACAAAAGAAAGATAAAATAATGTTAGCATTAGCAAAATAATTCAAAGGTAGGGAACATTATTTTTCCTCACTTTACAAAAGCAGCATTGATCAAGTATGCAAAAGTATCACTAATACATCTCCCATGAACCAAGCTAGTCCATTTTTATTTAACCCTAATACATCACGAATAATATATATCACTAATACATCTCCTCTCCCATACATGAACCTCTCAAACTAATTTTGACTGGGTCCTGAGCCGCGAGGTGCTGAGCCGCGGGCGCTGCGCATCCAAAGAGAAGGAACCCTCACAGGGGCATAGCTCACGTCAGGAGGAACCCTCTGAAGAAACGACCACCTACTGTCATACTGCCTATCTAACAAATACATGTACTGACGGACGTGCTCGTCCTCCTCCCTGATACGGCGACATACCACCTCCTCGGGGGCCGGCTCCCTCTGCACCGAGTTTGGCCCACGCGACTGCCACCAAAGAAGATCCGGGTCGACGACGTCACCCGGATTCCTCACCAAGCTACGCGTCCCGGAAGGTAGCACCTGAAAGAGCATGCTAGGCTCTTCCTCTGTTTTGCAGTTAATAACAACACACCCACTGAACTAATCGTGTTCTTAAGTTTGATCAGGGATGAAAAGATCAACACGAGAAGTTCTCATATGGAAGAGAGAGGGGCTCGAAAATCTGCCCAGGCTGAATTTGTCCTGACGGTAGTACCGCCAGTGGGCAGCGGTAGTACCGCTCCTTCTGGAGTAGTACTGCTGCAGCACGCAGGCAGTCCTCTCCTGCGGTACTACCTCTGGAAGTACCGTTGCTGATGGTAACGGTACTACCGCTGGAAGTACCGCTGGGGATACCGTTCAGACGTTTTAAGCCACTGTCTCCAACGGTATCTCTCCGGTACCCCCCACGTACTACCGATGGAATACCACGAATTTATTCGAGGCATAACAGCGGTAGTACCGGTGGGTTCTGGCGGTAGTACCGGTGCCTGGTAACTACGGTAGCACTCTGTGCTACCGCTGCAACTGAGCATCGGAACCACTGAGGTACTGTGTGAAGATCAGTAGCGGTAGTACCGCTGTTCGCCAGCGGTAGTACCGTTGTGCACATTTCTGTGCATAACGGTTGGATTTTCAGGGGCCCCTATATAAAGACCCTTTCTTCCCCAATGAAAGGCTGCGATTTACATTCTCTCTCCTCCATTGTTGCCGAGCTTCAAACTACTAGATCTCCCACTCCAACCACTCAATCGACTTGATACTTTGAGGAGTGTCATAGGAGGTCTAGATCTACATCTCCACCGAAGGAATTTCAAATCCCCCCACACGGATAGTGTGGAACTTGCATCTTGGGTTGCTTGTAACTCGAGGTGCCTTTGTGAGTCTCGGAGGAAGTCCGAGACATTGTTGGGAGGCTTCAACTCATTGTGGAGTTCCCCGACCTTTGTGTACCGGCTTGGTCAACGCCATCAAGGTGACCTCATAGTGAATGAGCCGAACCCCCACGGGTAAAGCTCACGGAGAATAGAGTGAGCACATCCGTGCTATTGGAGCGCCTAGGTGGCTCCACACTCCTCCAACGTAGACGTACTTCCCTTGGGAAGGAACTACGGGAAACATCTCCGTGTCTCCACTTTGCGGTTACTTCTATCCTTTACTTGTTGCTTCCGCTACGTTGCTTACCTTGCTTGTATCACATAGGTTGCTCACTTAGTGCACATCTAGTCAACCTTGTTATACTTTGCTCAAGCCTTAATTAATCGAAAAAGAATTAAAATTTGGTAGTCGCCTAATCACCCCCCCTCTAGTCGACATATCGATCTTTCAATTGGTATCAGAGCCTCGTCTCTTATCTAAGGCTTCACCGCCTAAGAGAATATGTCGGACGTCGTGGACCCTCTCGCATCGGTTACTAATGAACGCTTTGGTGAGGTTGTTAGTGAACTCAAGAGTGAGATATCGAATCTCAATACCGAGATCACTACCAACCTCAACATAAGCATGAAGGAATCGATGCGAGAAATGTTCAAGGAGTTCCTAGGGAAACCGGATCCTCCTAAGGTTGATTTACCCTCCTTGGAAAATGTCCCGGGAAGGTAGATACTCTTCCTTCTACGGGTATTGTCAATGCGGACGGAAAGGCGCAAGCCAATCCCGAAACAAAGAACTCCGAGGATGGTAACTCAACCCCAAGGAAGCCGCCGGGGGTGTATGCTAATGTTCCACCGGAACAAGTGTATAACACAATCCACCAACACGTCTCTCCGCCACACATCGCCAATATGGGCGCACCTCCTAAGCTTGATCCAAAAGACTTTCCTAATTGGCAATTCTCTATGCGTTCACACATGTCTAGTTGTTGTGTTTTCTTGATTGACATTTTAGAGCAAGGCTTCCATCCTCAAGACCCACACAACATGACTCCAACGGAGAAGGCCAATCATCAACTCAACGCCACCGCCATGCACATGATACAAACGGCCGCAAGCCCAACTTATCGCACGCATATCCGTATGTGCACGACGGCAAAGCAATGTTGGGAGAATCTTCATAACTTGTTCTTGGGGAACAAAAGCATTCAACTTTCCAAGTATGAAGCGGTTCAAGATGAAGCCGATGAGTTTGTGATGAATGAAGATGAGACCCCCGAAGATCTCTATCGAAGACTCTCCGCTCTTGCCATCACCTTGAATGATTTCGGTTTTGAGAAGATTAGTGATAATTGGATCAAGCGCAAATTTCTCAAGGCCATCACTCCCTCAAATCAAGGCTTAGCTCAAACCATTCGATCAAGACCGGACTTCTCAACACTTGACTCCAACACCGTGCTCAACGAGTTTGTATCCATTGGGATGGTTGTCAAGAGCTCTATTCATGCTCAAGCTCGGCAAAGGGGACTTGCGGGACAATCTCCAAATGTCGCTTTGAAGTCCACCACCATCACTAGTGAAGAAGAGTTTGAACATGGAGGTGAAGAGGAGGATACGGAGGAGATCAAGAAAGACTATTGTGAGCACATGGCCTTGCTTCAAGAGCCTATTGGGGCAACCGTTCCAAGAGATCTTCAAGACCTTTTGCTAAGAAGAACTTCGTTGCAAGACCAAGAGGAGACCGTCCAAAGACTTGCTATAATTGTAGTAATCTCAATCACTACATTGCCGATTGTCCTTGGGAGAATCGAGAGGACCACAATGGCAAGCTTGTGAGAAAAGACAAGTCCAAGGGCAACGGCAACAAGAACTACGTGAAGAAGAGGGTTACCAATGCCTTGTGTGTTCAAGATAGAAAAGTTTTGGAAGAATACACGTCCGGTGATGAAGATGAAGATGAAGTTGTAGCTACCGCTCGCATTGCCATAGCTACACCTTCCTCTACACCGTCATCCCTATTTGAATCCCCCAATGAAAATGAGTCCATTCCCTACACATGTCTCATGGCAAAAGCCACCTCGGTAACTCCTTCTCCTAAACCTATTGCCTCTACACCTCCTTCCTTATTGGATTGTGTAGAGAATGTTGTGAAGGAGCCCCAAAGTCCAAATGAGGTGGACGTGTGGCTAGCGAATCTTAAAGGAGAAGACAAAGTGAATGTTGATGCTCTTTTGGAGCAACTTGAGGAAACTAACTCTCTTGTAGATCAAAAGGAGGAGATCATTTCGGGCATGGCAAACCGTGAGGTTGACTATGCTAATGAGATAGCGGATTTCGCTATTGCTCTTGAAAAGGAGCAAACTCGTAGAAGGTCCCTTGAGGAGGCCCTATCTAATTCCGAGGAATCCTATGCTATTGACATGTCTAGAGTTAAAAAGGATCATGAACATGCTCTTGCTACTTCTAAAGTCTATAAGAATGAGAAGCTTGAGCTAGGCATTGAACATGCTAGACTTGAGAAGGAAAACAAGAGACTTGATGAGGAACTCAAAACCCTCAAAGAGTCTTTTGCCAAACTTGAGAAGTCTCATGATCAATTCCTAGGTCAACAAGTGAAAGAAGTTATTGCTTCCACATCAAATGAAATTATTGCTAAATCTATTATTTGTTGTGAGCATGCTAACCTTGTTGAAGAGAATGCTAAGTTGAAATCTCAACTTGAGAAGGGCATTATGGCTTGTGCCCAAGGAGAAAAGAACCTCAATGACCTTTTGAGCAATCAAAAGGATCAAATTGGAAAAGAAGGACTTGGTTTCTCTACCAAGTCAAAGAAGAAGAACAAGAAGAAGAAGAAGTCTTCTCCCTCTTCAAAAGCTATTATCTTTGTGAAGGAGGGGGAGTTGGCTAAAGAGAAGGAGACCAACACCATTGTGGGTGGTGAGGTCACAAGGGACCTTCCTACCCATAATGACTTTGCCGGCAAATATAACCCATCTTATGTTCTTATGAAATCTAGAGATGGTCATGTTTATGCTAAATATGTTGGCTCTTCTTATGGTGATGATTATCATTGGGCTATTTGGGTTCCTAAGACCCTTGTGACTAACAAGAAAGGACCCATCGAAAAATGGGTACCTAAATCAAAGACTTGATTCCTTGTAGGGTGTGGCGTCCGGTGCGGGTCGATGGACGGTGGATAGTGGCGCATCCCAACACATGACCGGACGCATTGACTTGGTGGATGATATTGAACCTCCTCTACCTCAATATTCACGAGTCAAAATTGGTGACAACCGCGAGCTTAAGGTATTGGGACGAGGCAAGGTCGTTGTTGCTAGAGAAGTCTCTATCAAGAATGTACTTGTCGTTGAGTCCCTTGGTTACAACTTACTCTCCGTCTATCAACTTACTAAAAGTGGTTATGGGTGTTATTTTGATGACGAGAGTGTGATCATCACCGTGAAGGGATCTCTTAAAGTAGTCTTTGTTGGACATGTCGAGTACGGCATGTATGTGCTTGATTTCTCGAAAGAGAGCATGTCGGCCGCGACTTGTCTAATGGCTAAAGTTGATGTGGGTTGGCTTTGGCACCGCCGACTAGCCCACACCAATATGAGAACACTCCATGATCTTCAAAGTGGTAATCACATTCTTGGACTAACCGATATTAAGTTTTCCAAAGATCGTGTGTGTAGATCATGCGTTCTAGGAAAGCAACATGGAGAAGCCCATCCACCAAAGACGAAGATTACCACCAACAAGATTCTAGAGCTCATTCATTTGGACCTTTTTGGTCCATTATCTTATGATAGTCTTGGTGGGAAGAAGTATTGCTTGGTGATTGTTGATGACTATTCAAGATACACATGGGTCTATTTCTTCAAGAAAAAGAGTGAGACTCAACAAAGAGTCATTGACTTCATCAACATGTCTCAACGCCAATATCAAGAGAAGATCATGACAATTCGAAGTGACAATGGGTCCGATTCAAGAACTATACCGTGGAGGGGTTTCTTAGTGAAGAGGGATTGCTCATCAATATTCCACTCCATACACCCCTCAACAAAATGGTGTTGCGGAGAGGAAGAACCGGACTCTTATGGATGCGGCTAGGACCATGATTGCGGAGTATGCTTCTCCGTTAACTTTTGGGCCGAAGCCATCTCCACCGCTTGTCATGCAACAAATCGGTTATTTCTCCGCAAGCTATTGAACAAGACCCCATATGAGATTCTTCTTGGGAAGAAACCGGATCTTTCTTATTTTCGTGTCTTTGGATGCAAGTGCTTCATTCGCAAGAAAGGTAACCGGTTATCTAAGTTTGAAACTAGATCTATGAGGGTATCTTTGTTGGTTACTCCACAAACTCTCACGGCTATAGAGTCTACAACAAGACCACCGGTCAAGTTGAAGAATCTAGTGACGTGAAGTTTGATGAGGATAATGGCTCCCAAGTGGGGCAAGTTGATCCTAATGTTGTAGGTGATGTACCTATGGAGCTCGCTCTAAGAAGGATGGCAATTGGGGACATTCGTCCCATTGAAGAGGATCCTCTCCTCAAGTTCAAGATCCTCCTCGAGCTCCTCCTCAAGTCATACCATCACCAACTCAAGATCCTCCCCGTAACCAAGAACAAACTCCGAGCCCTCAAACAAGTGAGCAAGGTCAAGAACAAGATCAACCTAGTGGTTCCTCTCCACAACTTGATGTTCAAGACCAAGCTCTAGATGGTGCACACGACAATGATCAAGAACAAGATCAAGGTGGTCCTCATCAAGATCAAGCTCAAGATCAAAACAATGCACATGACTCCGATGATGAAGGAAATGATCAAGTCATCTCTCAAGAAACTTCGGAGGAGACCAAGAAGAGAAGAGAATTGCGAAGAGAGCAAAAATTAACTCGCTTAGAGCATACATTGGACAAAGTTCTTGGAGGTGTCCAAAGCAAGGTCGTCACAAGAAAACAATTGGCAAGCTTTAGCACCAACCATGCTTTTGTGTCCTTCATCGAGCCCAAGAAGGTGTATGAAGCTCTTGAAGATCATGATTGGATTGATGCCATGCATGAAGAACTCAATAACTTCAAGCGCAACAAGGTGTGGAAGTTGGTGCCAAGGCCAAATGGGTGCAAGAACGTCATCGGCACCAAGTGGGTCTTCAAGAACAAGCAAGATTCGAACGGCATTGTCATTCGAAACAAGGCAAGATTGGTGGCACAAGGCTACTCTCAAGTCGAAGGTGTTGACTTCGGTGAAACCTATGCCCCCGTTGCTCGTCTTGAATCTATTCGCATCTTGCTTGCATATGCATCTCATCATAACTTTAAATTGCAACAAATGGATGTTAAAAGTGCTTTCCTTAATGGTCCTATTAATGAGTTGGTATATGTTAAGCAACCTCCCGGGTTTGAGGATCCCAACCATCCGGACCATGTTTACAAGCTCGACAAGGCACTCTATGGCCTTAAACAAGCCCCACGTGCGTGGTATGAGCACCTTCGAGAGTTTCTTGTAGACCGTGGATTCCAAGTTGGTGTTATTGACCCCACCCTCTTTACCAAGAAGGTGGGTGGCAATCTTTTCATATGCCAACTCTATGTAGATGACATCATTTTTGGTTCTACTAACAATGCTTTCAATGATGAGTTTGCAAAGCTAATGACAAGCAAATTTGAGATGTCCATGATGGGGGAGTTGAAGTACTTCCTAGGATTTGAAGTGAAGCAATATAGGGAAGGTACCTTCATCAATCAAGCCAAATATACCCAAGACATGCTCAAGAGGTTCACGATGACGGAGCTCAAATCTTACAAGACACCCATGTCCACCTCCGTCGACCTCCACACCGACACCGAGGGTAACGATGTCGATCAAAAACTCTATCGCTCTATGATTGGCTCTTTGCTTTATCTTTGTGCATCTAGACCGGATATTATGTTTAGTGTGGGTAAGTGTGCAAGGTATCAAGCGGCTCCCAAAGAGAGCCACTTAGTGGCGGTTAAGCGCATCTTTCGATATTTGCTTCATACCCCAAACTTTGGTCTTTGGTATCCCAAGGGTTCAAGCTTTCATCTCATGGGTTACTCGGATGCGGATTATGCCGGAGAGAAGAAGGATAGGAAGTCTACATCCGGGAGTTGTCAATTTCTTGGCCGCTCCTTGGTGTGTTGGTCTTCCAAGAAGCAAAATTGTGTTGCTCTCTCCACCACCGAAGCCGAGTACATCTCCGCCGCAAGTTGTTGTGCTCAACTCTTATGGATGGTGCAAACTATGAAGGATTATGGTATTATCTTCTCCAAGGTGCCCCTCATGTGCGATAATGAAAGTGCTATCAAGATCGCCCACAACCCCGTGCAACATGCCAAGACGAAGCATATTGAAGTTCGTCATCATTTCATCCGGGAGCATGTGGAGAGGGGCAACATTGACCTTTCTTTTGTAGGAACCAAGGATCAACTTGCGGATATATTCACCAAGGCCCTTGATGAACCAAGATTTCGAGAGTTGAGGAATGAACTAAATGTCATTGATGCGAGCAACTTTGCTTGACCGCCTTGCACAAATACCCTAGTAGACATCGTAACTAGTTTAGATGCATGCATGGACATAGGGGGAGTGTAGCTCAACTCATGAGTCAACACTACTTCTATTATGCGCACATTGACAATTCGTGCTTCATTTGGTCACTTCGGTGACAAATTGTGCTTAAACGATGAGTATTGGCCTTGAACCCAAGATATATCTTCGCGGTTTTGGGTTGATAATTGCTCATACATGGTGGCCTAGGCCACCGCCCTCCTCCTTATGAGGAGTTGATCTTCATTTGATCTTATTCGGGTTTTTTAGACCTCTTTTTGTGGAGAGCATTTGAGTTTGGCCTTTCACTCTTGCTTCTTGCAAACTCGGATTGTTTCTCCTCCCCCAGTTCCAAACTCCATCCTAAGCCAACCTCCTATCCCATAAGATCTCTCCTTTCCAAAATTGCAAAAACTTTTATGATCTTCTCGGCGGAAATGCGCGTTTCAGGCGCCCGGTACTACCGGTGTTTGGAAACGGTACTACCGTTGCCTGGGATCTGTCCCAGGCACAGTACTACCACTCTAAATACCGTAGTCATCAGGTACCGGTACTACCGGCAGTTATGGCGGTACTACCGCTCTGGCTGAGGATGCTCTCGCACCTCCCAGATGCGGTTTTATCACTAGACCTTCCAGTAGCACCAGTAGCGGTACTACCGCTAGAAACTCCGGTAACACCGCCAGGACAACGTGGTTGCCAGGCGCGGTTTCACCGTTTTTTCTACCGATAGTGCCAGCGGGCGGTACTACCGCTGGGCCAGCGGTAGTACCGCTGAGGGTTTTTTGACAGTGGGGTTAAGTGGGGCGTGGGGGGTAGTTTTTCCCATTCTACCTCCCCACACCCGACCCCCACGTTCGTCTCTCTCACCGCAGCCGCCGCCGTCGCACATTGCCGCCGGGAGAGCTTCTCCCCGGCCACGACAGCCCCTCTCCGGCCGTGGGGTGGCTCGAGGACCTTCTCCTCCCTCTTCCTCTCCACAATGAGTTCCGGTAAAACTCCTCTCTCTCTCTCAACCTAGTTGATTCGTTGAGATTCGATAGAGATTGTTTTCTTGCAACTCCTGTGGTAGAAGTAGTAGGGAATAGTTGGTACTCAGTTTAGAATCGTATTTGCAAAGTTTCATTGGACGATCCCATAGATCGGGTCAGTTTCGTCGGTCAAACCGCTAGATCTGGAGCTGGCGGTACTACCGCTCCTAGGAGCGGTACTACCGCTGCACCGGTACTACCGGTCTGTCAAACGGTACTACCGTTGATCTGGTGTTTTCCAGAAACTGGGCAATTTCGATTCTTCTCTTTTTGATCATGTTTGTTTTTGCAATACTTATCCCCTGTGCTATCTGTCTCTGCTTTCTTAGGACCTAGCAAGGGCCGTGGGGGCAGTTCAGCTCGGGCTCCCAAGAGATCTCGCAAGGACAAGGACCTTAGTGATGAACCTGAAATCATTCCAGAGAAGCTCACTCGCCGTCAGCAGTCTGCTCAAGCCAAAGCTGCTGCCAAGAAGACTGCCTCTCTCATGAGGATGTCACCTCAAGCTTTTGTCAAGGAAAGAAGGAAAAATCCCTATGTTGTGACCAAGGATCCCCGCTACCAGAATCCCCTATTCCACTCTCAGTTTCAAGAGAAGATTTTCAATGAGGTGCTTCCCCGTTTCAAGACCAAAGTGGTGAAGCAGTTTTGCATCAACACAGACCATATGAGAGCACATCTTGACTACTTTGGTGAGTCCCTGGACATTTGTGAAGAGTTTGGGATCCTGAACTATATCAACTTACATGAAGACTTTGATGAGCACCTCGTTCTCCAGTTCTATGCTACTGTTCACTTCCACACCGACAAGAGAGCTGTCACATGGATGACCAAGGACAAGGTGCTCACCTCCTCTTGGGCAGATTTTGCTACCCTCCTTGAGCTGCGGGACTACGGTGACCTTATGACAGTGGATGACGATGCTCAAGTATTCCGTATCTCCTACATGAACAAGCCAATGAAGCCCTCTGCTCTCTCTCATCTGTTGATTCAGGGTCGTGGGGTTTGTGGAGAATCCAAGCACCTGCAGAAAACATGGCACATTATGCACCGCATTTTCCGCAACACGGTGTTGCCTCGAGTGGGCAACTTTGACCAGATCCATGGGCGTCTCATTGACCTTATGGTTATCTCTTCTGAGATGGTGGGCCAAGGCAAGAAGCTGGATATTATGGATATCCTTTGGAATGAGATTCATGAAGTGATTATGAAAAGGCATGTTCCTATCTTTGGCTCCCTTATTATGAAGCTCATTGTTCATGCATGGGTCAAAAAGAAGTTTCCCTTAGAGCTGCTGGACAATGACACCCTCTCATTGCTCACTCTGTCAAAGATTTGAACCGCAACAAGCATCTCCAGCCTCTCATCCCAATGATGAAGCTTACAACACCGAAGATGAAGAAAATGACCCAGCTTTTGAGTTGCCCAAGAAGAAAGAGAATACCTTCAAGAAATGGGTTGCCAATGCTATGCACTCCATCTTTTGCCGCCAGGATGATAGCAATGTGAGGGCTTGGAGAGAACATGAAAGGGCCAAGCTAGAACGCCAACGCACTCGCCAGCGCTTTGCGGTTTTGGGTGCACCTATCCCTGCGGGCTCCGAGGACAGAATCACCACTTACTCCAAGTGGATTGGGAAGCACCGCTACAACACTTGGGTTGATCCCGATCTTCAGGATGATGCCTCCACTTCTCATGCCGGTGACCCCTGGGTTCGTGAAGGAGAAGAACATGGCAGGGCTGATCGTGATGAGGATGATGGCAGTGATGGGTCTGCTAGTGATGAGGGCAATGATGCTGATCCCGAGGCTGCTGATGGGGACGAGGATGATGAGGAGGAGGACGATGACTGAACCCCCTTGGGACGCTAGCATCGCCTCTCCCTTTTTGGTGTCTTGATGCCAAAGGGGGAGAGAGTTCTACTAGGTTATCCGGGGATTTGCATGGGTGGAAGCACAAGCTCTTGTTGTCTCTCTCTTTGATCTTTATGCTTGTGCTTCACTTTTTATCTTATTCGAACTTGGTTTAGGTGAACTTTCTCGTTGCATGGTGTAAGACATGTGGAACCTTTTATTCCGTTCAACTGTGGTGTAATAACTCTTGTCTTTATGTCTTACCATGCTGTGCAAGTTATGCTTTCTTGTTTCATTCATATACTTGCTTGGTTTACAAAATGTAGGGGGAGCTTTGATCCTATCATGTATGCATCGTGTATTCAAATGCAAATTATTGATGCATACTGATAGGGGGAGCCTGTCTATATTTTGCAAATCATTTGTGTGAGTGTGTTGTCATCAAACTCCAAAAAGGGGGAGATTGAAAGAGCATGCTAGGCTCTTCCTCTGTTTTGGAGTTAATAACAACACACCCACTGAACTAATCGTGTTCTTAAGTTTGATCAGGGATGAAAAGATCAACACGAGAAGTTCTCATATGGAAGAGAGAGGGGCTCGAAAATCTGCCCAGGCTGAATTTGTCCTGACGGTAGTACCGCCAGTGGGCAGCGGTAGTACCGCTCCTTCTGGAGTAGTACTGCTGCAGCACGCAGGCAGTCCTCTCCTGCGGTACTACCCTGGAAGTACCGTTGCTGATGGTAACGGTACTACCGCTGGAAGTACCGCTGGGGATACCGTTCAGACGTTTTAAGCCACTGTCTCCAACGGTATCTCTCCGGTACCCCCCACGTACTACCGATGGAATACCACGAATTTATTCGAGGCATAACAGCGGTAGTACCGGTGGGTTCTGGCGGTAGTACCGGTGCCTGGTAACTACGGTAGCACTCTGTGCTACCGCTGCAACTGAGCATCGGAACCACTGAGGTACTGTGTGAAGATCAGTAGCGGTAGTACCGCTGTTCGCCAGCGGTAGTACCGTTGTGCACATTTTTGTGCATAACGGTTGGATTTTCAGGGGCCCCTATATAAAGACCCTTTCTTCCCCAATGAAAGGCTGCGATTTACATTCTCTCTCCTCCATTGTTGCCGAGCTTCAAACTACTAGATCTCCCACTCCAACCACTCAATCGACTTGATACTTTGAGGAGTGTCATAGGAGGTCTAGATCTACATCTCCACCGAAGGAATTTCAAATCCCCCCACACGGATAGTGTGGAACTTGCATCTTGGGTTGCTTGTAACTCGAGGTGCCTTTGTGAGTCTCGGAGGAAGTCCGAGACATTGTTGGGAGGCTTCAACTCATTGTGGAGTTCCCCGACCTTTGTGTACCGGCTTGGTCAACGCCATCAAGGTGACCTCATAGTGAATGAGCCGAACCCCCACGGGTAAAGCTCACGGAGAATAGAGTGAGCACATCCGTGCTATTGGAGCGCCTAGGTGGCTCCACACTCCTCCAACGTAGACGTACTTCCCTTGGGAAGGAACTACGGGAAACATCTCCGTGTCTTCACTTTGCGGTTACTTCTATCCTTTACTTGTTGCTTCCGCTACGTTGCTTACCTTGCTTGTATCACATAGGTTGCTCACTTAGTGCACATCTAGTCAACCTTGTTATACTTTGCTCAAGCCTTAATTAATCGAAAAAGAATTAAAATTTGGTAGTCGCCTAATCACCCCCCCTCTAGTCGACGTATCGATCTTTCAGCACCTCCCAATGCCAGCCCGGCGGAGCCTAGTCCCGGACATCGCCCCTCTTGTCCAACAGGGACATCGTCGTCGCCGAGAACAATAAACTAAAAACACAATTTTGTAAGCAAAATGTTTACACTAACACCTAAGCAAAATGTTTACACTTAGCAAAATATTTACAGTTAGCAATATTTACACAAGTAATAGGAAAACACAAGTAAAAAATCACATCTTCATTTCTGTTAAAAAGTACCAACTTTGGAGCATTTCTAACACTATGAATTTTTTCTACTAACACCTAAACTTATACCACTAACACCTAAATTGTACCACTAACTACTAACACTATGAATTTCCTAACACTAACACTAAAATTTCCAACACTAAAATTTCTAACACTAAAACTAAAATTTCTAACACTAACACTAAAATTTCCTAACACTAACACAAGAAATTAACTAACACAAAAATTCCTAACACTAAAACTAAAATTTCTAACACTAAAATTTGCTAACACTAAAGTGCCTAACACAAAATTCGTAACACTAAAAAACAAAAAAAACTACCTAAACTGAAAAAACTACCTCTTGCGGGCCGGGCCGGGAAGAAGGAGCCGGTGTGGCGGCGGATCGGAGCAGCATGGCGGAGGCGGCGCTGCGGCGTGCGGGGAAAGAAGGGGTCGACGGGCGAGGGTGAAGCACGCGGCGGAGGGCCTCGTGGCGACGACGGCGCGGAGGAGGGCCTTGCGGCAGGGGAGGCGAGGCGACGGCGTGGTGGAGGGCCTCGCGGGCGCGACGGTGAGAAGCGAGGCGACGGGAGGCGACGGCGAGCGACCGGGAGGAGGGCGCAGCGGGCGGGCGGCTGGAGCAGGGCTTCGCCGGCGACGGCGAGCACGGGCAGACTGACGGCGTCGTTCTCGTTGCGGCGGCCTCCTCCTTCGTGGTTCCCGGTTCGTGGCTCGAACCGGGATAAGGTTGTGGGTATTTATACCCATGGACCTCTAGTCCCGGTTTGAGCCAAGAACCGGGACTAGAGGGTTATCTCTAGTCCCAGTTGGAGCCACCAACCGGGACTAAAGGTGTTTTCGGTCGGTGGCTCCAACCGCGCGCAAAATGCACCTCTAGTCCCGGTTGGTGGCTCCAACCGGGACTAGAGGTGTTTTTTTTTTGAAAAAAAAATCGCGCGAAGGCCTAATTGTTTGAAAGTGAATTTGAAAAGTGTTTAAATATGAATTTGAATAGCTTCTGCATACTTTTGAATCTGACAAAAATTTCAACATGAAAAGTGTTTGAATTTGAATAACTAATCCAAACCATTTTCTGTTTTCTAAATTAATTATTCTAACTATTCAAACTATTAACCATTTTGCCATTTTCAATTAAAAATGCATTAAGCCAGCCCCGTTCGCGCCCGCCTGGTTCTCGCGCGCACGTTTGTGGTGGAGGGCACGAGCCATGTAGGATGAGTGTTTCAGCGCCCAAGCCAGCTCGGAAGCCTCCTTCGCCTTGAGCTGGCAGGCAGTCCTGGCTCGCTGGACACGGTCGTCGCGGACGGACTGGAAGGAGGCTTCCAGGGTACCGCTAGGGGAGGACATGTGGCTAGGGCAGCCCTGGGGAGGACATGTGACTAACACGAGTCGTGACCGCAAAGGCCGCCTTTAGTCCCGGTTGGTGTTGCCAACCGGGACTAAAGAAGCACACGGATCGCGTGTTTCTTTCAAGCGCTTGTGAGCCGTTGGATCAGGGGTGTGTTTCTTCTGACGGCTTGTGAACTGTTGGATCAGCACTATCATGACCACTTCGTGAGCCCCACGACCCTATATATAGCCCACCTCTCGGACATGTTCGGCGCTCAGTGTGTACTCACTGTAGTTCATTTGGTATACAGAGCATTCGGATTCCCTGCATACGTCCGACGGTGCATTTGATATGCGGGCACTCACAAGCCACCGTCGGGCTGTATGCAGGGGAAACCGTGTGTTTTGTTCTATCTACAAATCCTTCAGTTCATCGACCGAATACAAATCATTCGGATTCCCTGCATACGTCCAACGGTGCATTTGATATGCGGGCACTCAGGAGCCACCGTTGGGCTGTATGCAGGGGAAACCGTGTGTTTTGTTCCAACTTTCTCGAGCGCTTGTAAGCCGTTGGAGTATTTAGCTAGAACCAAAAATCCGTGATTAGAGTTTCCTTCACAGTTAAAGAAAAAGGTTTCATACATTATTACACATGACCACCAACATCCATCTCTACTGTCGTGGTATAAACTTCTTCTTCATTTGTGTCCCTTTCTTCTGATTGCGCCGTAACCATGGACAATCTTCATCATTTAACACGATGCTTGGGTCAGTTTTCACTGTGAAGGGCGGAATTTCATGAAACTTATTGTAATCTTCTGACGTGTCTGTCTTGTCCTCCACTCCCACGATATTTCTTTTCCCTGAAAGAACTATGTGGCGCTTTGGCTCATCGTATGATGTATTCGCTTGCTTATCTTATCTTTTTTCCGGTTTGGTAGACATGTCCTTCACATAGAAAACCCGAGCCACATCATTGGCTAGGACGAATGGTTCGGTGTGGTACCCAAGATTCTTGAGATCCACTGTTGTCATTCCGTACTGCCGGTCTACCTTTACCCCGCTAGCTGTCAGGTTGACCCATTTGCACCGAAACAAAGGGACCTTAAAAGAAGGTCCATAGTCAACTTCCCATATCTCCTCTATGTAACCATAATATGTGTCCTTTTGCCCATAGTCGTTTGTTGCGTCAAAGCGGACACCATTGTTTTGGTTGGTGCTCTTTTTATCTTGGTCGGCCGTGTAAAATGTATTCTCATTTATCTCATACCCTTGAAAAGTCAATATAGTCGAAGATGGTTGCTTGGCCAACAAGTATAGTTGTTCTCCAACAGTGGTGTCATTAATGAGACGCATTTGCAACCAACCGCCGAAAGTCTTCACGTGTTCTCCATCAATCCAATCTTCAGGTTGCTCCGGGTATTTCGAGCGTAAAATATTCTTGTGTTCCACGATATACGGAGCCACCAAGCTGGAATTATGTAGAACTGTGTAGTGTGCTTGAGTGAAAGAATGTTCGTCCATAGATAGTGTTGCTTTCTTTCCTAGCGTGCCTTTTCCACGCAGTCTCCCCTCATGGCGCGATTGAGGAACACCGATCGGCTTAAGGTCAGGAATAAAGTCAACACAAAACTCAATGACCTCCTCTGTTCCATAGCCCTTGGATATGCTTCCTTCTGGCCTAGCACGGTTTTTAACATATTTCTTTAAGACTCCCATGAACCTCTCAAAGGGAAACATGTTGTGTAGAAATACAGGACCGAGAATCCTAATCTCTTCGACTAGGTGAACTATGAGGTGCGTCATAATATTGAAGAAGGTTGGTGGGAACACCAACTCGAAGCTGACAAGACATTGCACCACATCCTTCTGTAAACTTTGTAGAGTTTCTGGACTAATTATCTTCTGAGAAATTGCATTGAGGAATGCACATAGCTTCACAATGGGTACTCGAACATTTTCCGGTAGATGACCCCTCAATGCAACCGGAAGTAATTGTGCCATAATCACGTGGCAGTCATGAGACTTTAGGTTTTGGAACTTTTTCTCTGCCATATTTATTATTCCCTTTATATTCGACGAGTAGCCATACGAGACCTTGATACTGCTCAGGACTTCAAAAAAGATCTCCTTCTCTTCTCTGGTAAGAGCGTAGCTGGCAGGACCTTCATACTTCTCTGAATTCAGGTCGTCTCGTTCGTGCATACGTTGCTGGTGCAGCCGTGCATCCGGTGTATCTTTCGTTTCCCATACACGCCCAAGAAGCTTAGCAGGCTCACACAAAGATTTTTTGTCACGTGCATCACGTCGATTGCAGAGCGAACATCTAGGATTTTCAATAGGGTAGCTCCCAAAATATAGATTTCTTCTTCCACATGGGTACGTGTCCGTCTGCGTCATTTGGAACAGATTGTCCGCCAGGACCCTTTCCAAAGATTAATTTTAAATCATTGACCATGCCATATATAAGATCACCTTTAGAGAGGGCAGGCTTCTTCTGGTGATCTGCCTCACCTTTGAAATGCTTTCCTTTCTTTCTTATGGCATGGTTTGTTGGAAGAAATCGACGATGCCCCGGGTACACATTCTTGTTACCTGAATATATACTTTCAGTCTCACCTAAACAGTGCGTGCATGCATTGTATCCCTTGTTTGACTGTCGTGAAATGTTACTAAGAGTAGGCCAATCATTAATGGTTACA
The DNA here is from genome assembly GCA_947311845.1 of Poa pratensis. Lineage (NCBI taxonomy): Eukaryota > Viridiplantae > Streptophyta > Magnoliopsida > Poales > Poaceae > Poa > Poa pratensis. The sequence continues at coordinate 8,475,282 of CAMZMU010000112.1, read as the reverse complement.
AACAACAACGCTCGTAGGTCAAATTCCTTTTGTTCATGCTCATCCCACATACGTACACCTTCTTCACGCCATAACTCTAAAAGTTCTTCAACCAATGGCCTCAGGTACACATCAATGTCGTTGCCGGGTTGCTTCGGGCCTTGAATGAGCACTGGCATCATAATGAAATTTCGCTTCATGCACAACCAAGGAGGAAGGTTATATATATATAGAGTCACAGGCCAGATGCTATGACTGGAGCTCTGCTCCCCGAAAGGATTAAAGCCATCTGTACTTAGACCAAATCTTAAGTTCCTTGAGTCATCTGAAAATGTCGAGAACTCTCTGTCGATATTTCTCCACTGCGACCCATCAGCGGGGTGTCTCAGCATCATGTCTTTCTTACGGTCTTCTTTGTGCCATCGCAACAACTTGGCATGCTCTTTGTTTTGGAACAAACGTTTCAACCATGGTATTATAGGAGCATACCACATCACCTTGGCAGGAACCCTCTTCCTGGGGCGATCGTCGCACATCACCAGGGTCATCTCGCCTGATCTTATACCGCAATGCACCACATACCGGGCATTCATTCAAATTGTCGTGCTCACCGCGGTAGAGGATGCAGTCATTGATGCATGCATGTATCTTCCGCACCTCTAATCCTAGAGGGCAGACCACCATCTTTGCTTCGTACGTACTAGAGGGCAATTCATTATCTTTGGAAGCATCTTCTTCAATATTTTCAGCAACTTTTTAAATCGCTTGTCAGAAGTACCATTTTCTGAATTCCATTGTAGCAATTCCAGTGTGGTACCCAGCTTTTTCTGGCCATCTTCGCAAATTGGGTACAATAATTTTGTGTGATCAGCTAACATGCGCTCCAACTTCAACCTCTTGTTTTCACTTCCGCAGTCTATCTGTGCATCATGAATGGCCTGACGAAAATCATCATTCGGGCTCATCAACAATGGGATCTTCTTCAGCTTCGTCTTCCCCCATTGTAGTACCACCGTGTTCACTGAACATAGGATAGTTGTCATTATCCTCTTCTTCTTCATCGTCCTCCATTATAACCCCTCTTTCTCCGTGCTTGGTCCAACAATTATAGCTGGGCATGAAACCATGCTCTATCAGGTGGATGTGAATTGTTCTTGAGGAAGAGTAATCCTTCTCATTCCGACAGACTTTGCATGGACAACACATAAAACCATTCCGCGTGTTTGCCTCAGCCACATTGAGAAAAGAATGCACGCCTTGAATGTACTCGTTAGAGCGTCGGTCAGCGGACATCCATGGATGGCTCATCTGCATTATATAATTATATCAAACGCAATCACCGCTAAAACCTATTACGGTAAACGAACATAATCGACCAATTACACTACATCATGAATAGAATAGAGAACTGACCAAATTCATTAATACAAGTTCACCACATTAAAACAAAAGTAGAGTAGTGACCAAATCTAATACATAGTTCTCATAAAACATACATTAATTGAAGCTAACTGATACGTCTCAAACGTATCCACAATTTCTGTTGTTCCATGCTTATATTATACCATTTGCTACATGTTTTATATACACTTCATATCACTTTTATGCATTTTCTGGGACTAACCTATTAACAAGATGCCACAGTGCCAGTTCCCTGTTTTCTGTTGTTTTTGGTTTCAAAAGTTACTTCTGGAAATATTCTCGGAATTGCACAAAACAAAAGGCTATGTCCCTATTTTTCCAACACGTACAAAGAGTCCGAAGGAGAGACGAAGACTCGCCACGAGGTGGCCAAACCACAGGCCGGCGCGGCAGGGGGGCCCACCGCGCCGCCTGGTGGTTTGGGCCCCTCGGGGGTCCGCCGACATCGCCCCTTCGCCTATTTATTCCCCGAGACGTGAAAACCCTAAAAAACCAAGCCATATTCCACGAAGAGTTCCGCAGCGCCGCCGCCATCGACGTCAAGTTTCGGGGGACAGAATCTCTGTTCCGGCACGCCGCCGGGACGGGGAATTGCCCCCGGAGTCATCTCCATCGACTCCACCGCCATCTTCATCGCCGCTGCTGACTCCCATGATGAGGAGGGAGTAGTTCTCCCCGAGGCTGAGGGCTCTACCGGTAGCTATGTGGTTCATCTCTCTCCCATGGTGTGATCTTTATGTGATCATGTGTATTGCTAGTATCGCTGAATACATTAATAATGTTTATGCTACTCAAGTGATTTTGTCTAGTTTCTGGAGTCATTGTGACAACACGGTATCAAGGTGACAGTGTGGGTACTTGTGTGACTCTATGAATAATTTAGACATTTATCATGGCTTATTCTTGGGAATTGTGGTGTTTGTTTACTCAGACTTTGAGGTGTGCTTTTGCAGCCCTACGCATAGTACTCTTGCTTCATCAAGAAGGAGAATAATCCCGAGTAGTATTTACTTGTGTTCAGTTATGCTAATCTAGTTGAATATGTAGATGTTACTCTTTATCTATTATGCACTCTATAGGTTACTTTAATATGAACTCCGGTACTCTCCACGGTGTAACGGTGACAGTGTGTGCACCGTGTGTGACTCCTTTATGACATTGTGGCGCTTGTTTACTCCGGCTTGAGGTGTGCTTTTGTAGCCCTACACAATGAATGGTGTTTGTTATCCAACAAGAGAGTGTTTAAGAGTAGCTTTTACTTATTCAGTTATGAGATCATTGTTGAGAGTATCCACTAGTGAAAGTATGATCCCTAGGCCTTGTTTCTAAGCATTGAAACACCGTTTACAACAAGTTCTGCTACATGTTTGCTTGCTGCCATTTTTATTCCAGATTGCAATTACCACTTATAATCATCCATATTACTTGTATTTCAATATCTCTTCGCCGAACTAGTGCACCTATACATCTGACAAGTGTATTGGGTGTGTTGGGGACACAAGAGACTTCTTATATATTAATTGCAGGGTTGCTTGAGAGGGATATCTTTGACCTCTACCTCCCTGAGTTCGATAAACCTTGGGTGATTCACTTAAGGGAAACTTGCTGCTGTTCTACAAACCTCTGCTCTTGGAGGCCCAACACTGTCTACAAGAATAGAAGCGTGCGTAGACATCACTAACATATAACTATCTAAAGAATTTAAATCGAACAACAAATGCGATCAAAATCGCAACTAGGTAATTATTGAACCAACAACATAATGATACCAAGCCTCTTGATTAATGGCATATTTTCTAATCTTTTTAAGTTTCAAGCGCATTGCATTCATCTTGATCTCGTGATCATCGACGACGTCGGCAAGCTTGAACTCCAATTTCATCTTCTCTTCTAAGCATTGGAGACGAAGATCTTCACTTCTTTTCAATTTTGCTTTCAAATCATTGTTTTCTTTTTCAAAAAACTCGACAATAGGGTCGGTTGGAATTTCCGGTTCAACTACCTCCTAGATAAAAATATATCTATGTCAAGTTGGGCGGCATAATTGTCATAACAAATGAAACAAATAGTTATAACAAACAATCATACCACATCCGAATCATAGACCGGACGAGGGCCGACGGGGACGGATATAAAAACCATGGCACTATACATATAAAAAACAATCATACAAGTAAGAAAATTATACAAGTAATAACTATGCATCTAAATCATGCAACTAAGATTTTTTTAAAAATAAAAGATAAAAACAAGAGGCTCACCGGGGTGGTGTCGCCAAATCTTGACAAATAGTGGAGAAAACGGGAATAAACTCGAGCTCGGTGGTGAAAAACAGAGGAGAAGGAAGCTGGCTAGCTCGGACATTTCATCGAACACCTCTTGTGCATAGGAATGAACAACAAACTAGCACACACCTCTCACCTCTTATATGCTGGAAAAAAAAACAGAGAGAGGGGTGAGCAGGGGCGACATATATAGAGCAGAGGACCTCTAGTCCCGGTTCGTAATACGGACCGGGACTAGAGGTGTCTCGCACGTGGCCCGGCACCTCTAGTTCCGGTCCGTATTACGAACCGGGACTAGAGGTCCTTTACAAATCATATTATTTTTTTGAATTCCAAACCTATGTTAACATAAACATTAATGATTAAGTACTAATAGTTTTGAATTCAAATAACAAAAAAATTAATTTTACATTATTATTGTCATTTTCAATTTAATATGGAAATATTCATATCTTTAAACCGGTAAATCGAAATTCGACAAATAATATGTATGAATCGATCAGAAAAATGATAGGAATCCAAATATTTCGGTCATTAGTTTTAGGTAACCGAATGGACCGAATTGATCGAATACATGAGAACACACAACAGGAGCACACACATCGATCACTATATAGCTAGTCTACTCATCAACGACATTAAGACGATCGTCATTGGTATTATAGCCACGTAGACTATCCCACTTCCGTGCAATCTCGAAGCCGAGGCGAGCGTCCAGAGCGGCATAATTGAAATCCGTTACATAAAGTACTGCATAATTAATAGAAATAATAGTTCAGATATCCATTACAGAAAGTACTGCATAATTGAAGACCCCCAAGCACTACATAATAATAGAGATAAAAGTGTTCGCCATTGCAAACACTACTCGTCCAGATCAGGAGAGACCCCCAAGCACTACATAATAATAGAGATAAAAGTGTTCGCCATTGCAAAACACTACTCGTCCTCCGGATTAGAATACCCCCAAGCAGGAGACCCATGGGGCACCGGTAGCGGTACGAGGTGACGCTGCCCATAGTTGATGATTCTAATCCTGCGGTACAACTCGTATGCAACGTACACATCTATTGCTGCATACTCAATGTTGATAGCGTCAAGTGAGGTCTTCTCCTAGAATTTGTGCTGATCCTTGGGGAATTTTGTCTTCATATCAGCGTACTACTCGTCGATCATGGCGGCTGACATATCAGCCATTCCAGTCTTGTCATGCTGAAGCCTGAACTTGTCCTGGAGATCAATGTGGCAGGCAGCTGGTATCTCAAGACCCCAGGTGCGCCTCATCTTGATCTTGTCATTCGTTATATCAACGCTAGCAAAATGTATACCGCTGCGAAGGAAATCCATGAGTATTGGACAGTGCTTGTCACTACTGTAACAACAAAATGGAATAAATGTTAAATACTGCTGCAACAAGTATATTTCGGCACAAGTATAATAAGACTCATAACAAATATATTTCGGCACAAGTATAATAAGAATCATAACAAGTATAATTTAGAACAAGTATAATAAGAATTATAACAAGTATAATTTAGAATAAGTATAATAAGAATCATAACAAGTATAATTTAGAACAAGTATAATAAGAAGCCCCTAAATTAACTATGACATGTTCTCCCACGATGTCCAATATGCAACTATGAGGAAAATTCTTTCACTACAATCAAAGAGGAATTGCTCTTCCCATAGGATTCAAATGGACATGTTGCTATCCTATGCAATTTTCCTATCCTATATGAATCAAAAGAAGCCCCTAAATTAACAATGACATGTTCTCACACGATGGCCAATATGCAACTACAAGGAAAATTCTTTCACTACAATCAAAGAGGAATTGCTTTTTCCCATAGGATTCAAAAGGACATGTTGCTATCCTATGCAATTTTCCTATCCTATGAATTAATCAAAGAAAAGCCCCAATTAAAACTATGACAAGTTTCGTATTTACTTAGCCCACTGGAAGACCATGACATGTTTCTTGAAACAAAGTTGGATGACGGCAACAACTCTTTGATCGGCCGTGTACTCGAGATCAAGGCCCATGAACTTGTCTTCCTCCTCTTGATCAAGCCAATACTCGAAATCGGAAAGAAAAACCGGCACCTTGGCGCTGTCGTTCGTGTAGACGACATTGAGATAGGTCGTGCCATGTGCGAGCACCTTCCCGTAGCGAGTGATCGGTGGATTCATGGTGGAGGGATGGGGAAGAAGAGAGAGAGAGGGAGACGAACAGAAATGACGTGGTTACTGTAGCAATCACGTTTTCCCGTGTTTTGATCGCGCGGAACGGGCGGGAGGCGAACGGTTTGGCCCCTTTAGTCCCGGTTGGTGGCACCAACCGGGACTAAAGGGGCTCGCACCAGGCGAACGGTTGCCACCACCACTCTAGTCCCGGTTCGTAATAGGTCCCGTTCGACCCGGGACTAGTTCAGTGCGGCCTCGTAGCCGTTGAACCGGGACTAGTCCCCTCTCTAGTCCAGGTCCAAAGCCCATCCGGGACTAGAGCCAAATGGGGCTCTGGACCAAAGGCCTAGTTTCTACTAGTGGCACCTATTCACCCCCCTCTAGGTGGCCATACGATCTTTTCATAAGGTACCCACGGGTCCTTTCTACCAACCATATTCTCTTTAACCGCTTTCGAAAACTCCTCCACACCATCTAGGAACACATCGCTCGCACAATTCACGAGGTACATCCATCCTCGGTCCATCTGCAAGAGAATACACTTCAATATTTTCAATAAATAAACTATGAATTAAATCCAAAAATGCCTTTTATTCTGGAGACTAGCAAATGTTTATTAAGAAATTCCAAAAGCAAATATCCAGAAAACCGGCAATATGTGGAAGGTCTGAATAGTCTATGTTTATCCATAGTGCAACATGCCCGACCGTGACCTGACCGTTAATCGACCTTCCTTTTCTCCCTCAAGATCTGCCTGCGCCTCTTCTCTCATCTCCCTCAAGATCCGCCGGCGGTTGCAAGCAGCTGACCATTGGTCGCGTTTTAAATCGAGGCGAGAATCCCTCTCAATCCTGCCTCCACGAGGTCCGCATCGCCTCAAATCTCCGCTATCGGCGTGTCACCATAGTTAGGAACCATGATGGCGAGCTCCTCGGCACCGTCAGGGCATACACCTCCTCGTCCGATGAGGTATAAAACTTCTAGAGTTTCTTTGTCTGTGAATTTGTATGAGTTGTCCGGATTCAATATGGTTTGAAACTCTTTTACGAATTAACGTGTGACTGTGGTATTAAGGTTGGATGTGCCCAATTTCAACATTGTCTACAAGGCAAAATACTTATTTTAGAAGAATTAAACCTTACATGAAAAAGAAGAGGAAATCCGATGAAGAAAGGAAGAAGGCCGAAAAGAAGTTAGGGCTAGCTCAAGAGATAATCCGGAAGATGGAGGACGCAATTAAAATAATCGAGGGAAATATGAAGAGAGTTGTAGAACAAAAGATTTAAATAGCGTTGCAATTGCTCGGATAACACCTTTCCAGAGCTCACATCCACTATATCATGATGTTTAGCGAAGCCGTCTAACTAGACACACAAAAATCAGCACCGACCGATCCAACTAATATATACAAAGGTAGTATATTTATGCACTTGACTAAATTAGACATCTTATCTTTTTATTAGCAATTTGATTTCTAACAATGTCAAAGTAAGAATGTTCCGGTGCTTTAGTGATCCATATAAGTTGCGTATAAATACTAAATATATTCGGATTATATGTTAGTGAGTCAAATTGCCCGACTGGAAAAAATTCCTCTCTATTTTGATAGTTCAAAAGGGCTCAAACACTTGTTCAGGAAAAACTACTCAGTTTAACTCCGCAAGGTCCCAAGTTTGTACATTGAAAAGTAGCATTCAAAAATATATTTTTAGCTCGGTGGTCTTAAGTTGTACTCCGCAGAACTTGCAATACTCCTTTTTAACCTCATCGGTGCGCATTTCCCTAATTCTAGAATCTTAGAAAGTATATATCCATTCCCCTCTTACACACTAGCCATTGGCTGTGGCATTGCATTGTGTTTGCGTCCATACAATACAAGTTGCTGCTAGCTTCATGCACTGCCCCATTTTCTATGATCCTGTCTACTGATTTCACTGGTCTGCGACAAAATCTTGGCATTATTTCAATTTCCAGCGTTCCTCTCCGTGGCTTCCCATGAATGTGGGTGATGCAGATATTTTCTTCTTCAAAGGAACTTGTCATCTCCCAAAACTTGCTCTGCCACACTGCTTGGTGTTTTTTTCAGAGGCAGTGAAATGCGGGAGGCGAATCCGGCTCCAAAGTGGAATTTGCATCTGGTCTCAATGCCGTTATTGGGGCACACGTTTCGGGACGCCAAAGGGAAGCAGGCAGACACTGACTCTCCTGTAGCCTAAAGGAGCCATGGAAAGTGACATCTTTGCTTCACGGCCACAAATCTCCGTCGACGCCCACACACGCTGACTACAGTAGGTCTTGCTGCAACTGCCTGCATGCCGCGCAGAGGTCTGGATGAAGATCTAGCTGTGCCTATCCCAACGGGTAAAAAACTAGGTTTAGGTTGAGGTTGCCACCGAGAGATACTCTGAGGATGACTCCAACGGGTCGACCCAAACACCCAAACGGACGTGTGTTTGGTCCGCGTTTCCGTTTGGGTCGGCAAGCGACGCGCGTCCGACTCAGATCCGCCTCTTTCTGGGCAATGCACCCAACGGGCCGACGCATCGAGCCCGCCCGGCCAAGGTTTTGAGTATTTTTTTCTCGGCTAGGGTTTTGACAACATAAAATCAATCACACCATACACATAATCAAATTCAAATAGTCCAGCAAATATTTATTACATATCCAAATTATTCAACAAATAATACAAATTGTTTCACAAATAATACAATTGTTCCACTCATAGTTTTACAAACCAAATAAATAGGAAATCAGTAGTTCATCAAATGGAACTACTAGTTTTCGTAGTGCTGACAGAGATGCTCCACCAAATCACTTTGGAGCTGAAGATGGGCTACCTTCTCACGAACGTCACGCTGGAAGTCTAGGAACTGAGCATATGTGGACGGTCCCTCGGGTTCAACCAACTCACCCTGAAACTATCATGCCTGATCATGCATACCCTCATCGCGTTCATCCTCCACAATCATGTTGTGCATGATCACACATGCTATCATCACCTCCCACATGGTGGCCTTGTCCCATGTTCTAGCAGGGTGTCGAAGAATAGCCCATCGAGACTGGAGGGCACCGAATGCACGCTCCACATCCTTTCTAGCACTTTCTTCTTCCTTGACAAACTTCTTCTTCTTCTCATCATTTGGATTGGAGATGGTCTTCACGAATGTAGTCCATGTAGGGTAAATGCCATCAGCAAGATAGTATGGCTTCTTCTACTCCCGGCCATTGATTTGAACTGTCACCTCGGGTGCTAGGCCATTGGAGAGCCTGTTGAACACCGGAGACCGCTGAAGCACGTTGATGTCATTGTGCGAGCCGGCCATGCCAAAGAACGAGTGCCAAATCCACAAATCTTGTGATGCCACGGCCTCAAGCACGACCGTGCACGCCCCAACATGGCCCTTGTACTGCCCCTGCCAAGCAAATGGGCAGTTCCTCCACTCCCAGTGCATACAATCTATGCTCCCAATCATCCCAGGGAAGCCTCTGGCCTCGTTGATGGACAAGAGCCGGATCATGTCCGCAGCATTGGGTTCCCTTAGGTATTCCGGGCCGAACACCTGCACCACGGTTCTGCAAAACTTGTACATTGCTTCTAGGTACGTGGACTCACTCATCCGCACGTACTCGTCAACACGATCACCGACAACTCCATATGCAAGCATGTGAATTGCGGCCGTGCATTTCTGGTAGGACGAGAAGCCATACATACCGCACGCATCCTTTTTGGATATGAAATAATCATCAAAATTCATCACCCCCAACCGATATGATTGAACAATGATCTCCTCATCCAGAAACGGCGACGGAAAATTTTGGGAGGATACGTGGGTTTCACCGGACGAAAGTAGTCCCCATAGAGCTGGACATGGCCAGCTGCCCTGTTCCGGTCGAAGGCAGGAGAACGGCCCGGCAACGACCCTCGGAACACCGGCCGCATCCTCTCTATGTACTCATTGACGATGAGGGTGGCAACCAGGCCATCACTCTCATCGTCGGAGGAATCGTCCGATGATGACTGGTACATGATGTAGTTCTTGTAATACCACTCATCAGAGCTATCCATGGCCGAGTTCGTACCTGAGTTGTTGCCGGGACAAACGGCCGAACACCTTGTGGGCGATGTTGGTGTCGCGGGCGCTCCGAGAGATGTGGCCGCAAGATTCACCGGCCGTGGCGGGGAGGAAGCAGCTCCGGTGACGGCGGGGAAGAGGAGCAGCAGACGGCGTCCCCGGAATGGCCTGCAGTGCCAAATCGAGGGAGCGACAGCGGGGTGGGCGAGGGAGGAGGAGGAGATTAGGGTGGGGAATGGTCTGATACGCGGGCCAGGGGCGGACTAGGGAGGACACAATTGTGCTCCGCGAGCGTCCGCGGACGACGCAAACCTGACCCAAATTTGGGCCACGAATGGGTCGCGGCGGACAGCAAAATCGGATCTCGGTCCATTTGCGTCGCCTCGTTGGGCCTTGATTTTGGCTCCCGCAGACAGGAACGAATGCGCGCGGACTCGATGCGTCGTCCCGTTGGATTCATCCTGATGCATCTACGTACAGTTGCCAACTTGCCCTGGCTACTCAATCCGCCATAGATCGGTTCCGCCTAGTATGGCTATCTTCAAAGTAACACTTTCCTCGAAACGGAGGCAAAATCTTTGGTGTTTACACATATGATGATACCTGTCTCCTGTCTGCTACTCCCTTGCCGTGATCAAATCTATCTAGCTTCACTTGCCGTGATCAAATATACAAAAAGGACTGAAAAATGGTCACCTAGACAACATTGTTTCGATCGAGCGTCAGAACTCCACCAAAAAAACGTACAACGCATGCAAGTTCGTTGCGTTTGACGAACAGTGGCAATTATAAAGAGGAAAGGATGAACCGCATCGAGAGGACGTTGCAGCAATATATGCGGACGCGCAGGGAGGAGGAGGCATAGTGTAAATTTCTACGGATATATATCGATCTATCAATCAGCTCTGGCAGCATGGCCATTGGAATCGACCAATTTGGCTGGTGTTGCTGCTGCTGCGTGCGGCGTCTGTTCCGCTTTCTCTTGTCGCTATAGGTGAGCAGTACTGATCTGAGTTTGGAGCGCATATGGTGGGTGCGCAGGGCAAACATATAGCCTAGATGGCTACTACCATAGCCTGCTGCTGGTAGAGGATAGTGTCCCCAAGGCTAGGCCATAGCTGCAACTCCATCTCCCTCTATCTCTATGTCTATCTCTATCGATGTTATTGGGAAGGGACAATTTTTTTTGCTGTACCATCCACTGCTGCTGTCTAGTGTCACCTCTGCCACTGCTTGCTAGTGGTATCATCGAGCTTTACCCTCGTTCGCCCTACTGTTTGACCGAGCGTGCATCTGCTTCTCTCTCTTTCTGTGGATGCATACACACGCACATGGTGGGAAAGAAAGATCTGCCGGTTGCTGCACTCCTGCTAACAATGGTCAGACACTGATGGGGATCTGAGCGATGCTAAGAGCGTACAGTAGTTTCATCTTTCCACCGATAGCGACCACACTTCCTAGGATAGTGCTTTTATTCTTTCTTTACTCCAAGGGATTGCTCGGGTGATAGGGATAAGAGCAATCTCCACGGGCGGGCCTCCAAATTCGTGTCCGGCACCCTCCAATGGAGACCCAATTGGGGGTGCCGGACATGTGTCCGCCCATGTTTTCTACCGCGTCCACAGCGGCGTACCCCAAACGTCCGCCCCCCAAACGCGAGCAAATCATCGAACACCTTGCGGGCGGCGGATTTTATGAAACGAGATTTAACAAACTTATAATTTAAAATCTAAACGAGATTTAACAAACTAAACCTAAACTACGCCGGTACCGGCTACACGCTACAGCGTCTAGCCAACCACTACACGCGCCGGCGGCGAGGAGAGATGCCGCTCCATGGCCTAGCGATGGGGAAGAAGATGCGAACCAACGCCGGAATCATCAACAGACTTGCATGTCTCGATGATACGGCGCGGGAAGTTTCATCTGCTATTCCCATCGGCTACGGCCTTTAGAAACCAAGCCTCGCCGTGGCTGAGGCTTCTGGTTTCGCGGCCGGCGCGTGGTGGGATTTCATCTACCGCCTGGCCGCCTGATCGGAAGTCTCGCCGGCTTCACCTTGCGCCCTCTTCTCCGGTGGCGGCGGCGCAGCTGACCAAGATGCGCCTGCCGTTTCTATAGGTAGATCGGGCAGCTCGGGGTCATCGTCGTCGTCGTCCGATGCAGACAACTCCGGCGTTGGTTCCCGCGTGCCGGTAGGGAGGAAGTCGCCGACACAGCGCGCCTCGTACTCCGCGTCCACCACGGCGTGCCAGTAGGGCGCCGAGATGGAGTACTTGGGGTCGAGCTTCTGCTCGTACGGCATCGCCTGCCACTTCCGCATGATGAAGCCGACACGCTCCTTGCCGCTCAGCCGCGGCGCCACCGGCACGTTGACGGCGTTCCTCGTCCACCCTTCGGGTAGGGACGCGACCCCCTCCAGCGACACGACGCACGGAGGCGCGTTGGCTGCGTCCTCGAGCCACCGCTCGCGTTCATACGCCATGGCCATCTCCGCCTCCTCGTTGCGGCGACGGCGTTCCTCCATCTGCTCGCGGCGTCGCTGGCCGCGGCGCTCGCTTTCCGCCGAGAGGAAGTCGCGATGACGCCAGAGCTCGCGCTCCTCCGACGTCTCGCGGTTGCCCGCCTTGCTTGGCGGCCGATCTGCTGGTGGCGAGTTGGGAGAGGGGAGAAGCGGTGGTGTGGGGAGAGGAGGGCTACGACGCGCCGGGTTTTCAAAGCGGCCGGAGGAGCGGGGTTGGGTGGCCTGCATTAACGCGGCCACCTGTTCGCCTGGCCACGCATTGACGCCAATGACGCGTGCGCAGGGCGTCGCAGCGGGCACACGTTGTTTCCGTCTGCGCCATGGGAACGGGCGCGGCGTTATTGCGAGGCGTCGCTTCGCTCTACGCCCGCCTGGGAAACGGGCGGAGCGTTATTGCGTGGCGTGATGACAGGCGAGCCGTCGCCTCGCCATTCAACGCGGCGCAACGGCCTCCTGCCAAGCCCAAGTTAACACTGGGCGTGGTGCTGTGTGTATGACGGGCGGGCCAGCCCTGTCAGGCGCATGTCCGCCCCCATGTCCGGAGGCCCTCTCGGGGGTGCCGGACATGTTTTTACTCGGGGCGACTGTGGCGCCCCGACCCGACTGCTATACAGTGATGCTGTGTATCACCGGTTAAGCGATACAACCGGAGGTTACGGGTTTACCAATCCCCGGCCAAAACCTTGGCAGGCGTTGCTCGGAATTGATCATCGGCAACGCAACACCCCGATTGATGACTTAACACAGGCACAACTATCAATGCATAATAGAGAGATCAAGACTTGTGGAACAACTGGCACATCACAGACTCTACGACACAAAACATTATAGTCAACTCTTATAATAGAGAAAGATAGCAAAATACAACCAGAGGTCACAGACCCAACATTACAACATGCGGAAGCGAATTAAGTTGTTCTAAACAACAAGATCCAAATTATGGCCTAAGAGGCCTACAGATAAACATTCCAGCGCTAGCTGTTCCGGGATGTCCCAAGCTGCCACCTGGGAACCCCAGACTACTCGTCGACGTCCACAAAGAACCCACCTTCCAGGTCGGTGAAGTCCTCCTCTGAAACAAAACAAACGACGTTGAGTTCGACGAACTCGCAAGATTATATATAGCGCTTTAGCTCGATGAGCCTTTCAAAGTTTTATGGTTGTTTTGCATAAAGCTGATTTTATTTATGAAAACATAACTCCATGGCATCGACTATTCAGAGTATTTTTAAAAGGGGTAAGAAGTAACTCTTTTCTTTGATCACTTTCTCATCATCAACCACTGTACCTGTTCTACAAAGGCACCTCCCCGACTTATCCTCGAGGGAGCTAACCTTGCATTCTTAAGTAGTACCTCTAGTACTCAGGTTTTAATCATTCCGTTCAAGTTATTCTATGGTCTTATCGTCCTTTCCCAAGTTGTCCGTAACCGTGGACACGGCTTTTCGAAAAGATTTAACCCTGCAGGGGTGCACTGTGTTTACCTTCGGTACCGCCCGGCTCATTGCCTACGCTTAGCTCTCTTCCGGGGAAAGCCGGCTGAGTGGGAACGGTTACAACATTTACCTTGCTTGAGACTAACCCAGGATCATCAGTGAGGACGGGACAGGTTCAGTGCCTCCAACACCCTGCCCCGTGGCCACTCATTTTCCTAACACCACCATCCTCATTTCTGTCTTTGCCACCATCTCAACGCACGCGCAAATGGAAGCCCGAACTAGAGGACCCTGGCTAGCCCCGCACAAGTTGGTCGGTCGACGAGGGCTCCATATACCCCACCGAATGAAAGCGCGCTCATTCTTGGTTCAAGAGGTAAAGAACTCGCACCTAGGCGGCGACGAGATTTGGCGAGAAGGGTACAAAACCTCAAATGGCAGACGGGACCTAGATCCGGTCAAACCAAAAAGAAAAACGGCCGTTTGGGATAAAACACCTTAGCCGGCTGGAATTTTCTGTTCGTCCCGGATAACACCTGCGTCGGTTAATCTTTCTGACCGTCGCCAATGTATTTCCATTTGCGACGGCTTGGATATCTGACCGGCGTAGAGTACTTCTTAGGCGGTCGTGATAGGCGTCCGTCGCTAGTAAACAGTTTGTGGCTGAATTTAGAAGAGTTCAGTTTCAGTATACTACGCTATTTTTGCTCTGTTCTTCTAATAGTGACAACAGTTTGAACAATTTATAAACCACTAAAAATAATAAAACAGAGATAACGATCGACAGTGCATGACGATCGACACCATTACATATAGCAGAAACAGAGTCATAGAAGCAGCTACAGATCGATCGAGGGCCTACACGGCGTAGTACAAACGCGCGATGTCGACAGCAAAGCGCTACACACATCAGTTCAGATAGATAGGAAGAAACATAATAAATTAAAGCAGAGAGAGATGTCGGCCAGCCAGAGATCGATCTAGCTCTAGGCGCCGCGATGGAGGACACGGACAATCGGATACACCGGTGGGAGTCTCGCGTCATGGAGGAGCTCCGGGTTGACCTGGACGCAGCAGACGAGGGTGTCCCTCACCCAGAAGACGTCGCCGTGCATCTTCGCCGCCATGGGTGAATCGTAGAGACGGACGTAGACCCCGCTGCCATCCACGTCGGGGTCGACCTTGTACATGCGATGATCGCGGTACAACTATTGCATGATCATTTGAGCCGCGCATCATGCGGTGACATATCCACCGATGGCGAAGAACTGGAGCACGTTCCTGAAGGGGATCGTAGGCAGAAAACAAAAATTTCCTAACAACGATAACCTTAAACTAGCCAGAATCTATAACTATGCAGATATACGATATACGGAGGAAGACGATATACATACCCTTGTAGACCGAAAAGCGGGGATTACGCTCCCGCACAAGCGTTGTCGATGAAGCCGACGTAGCCGACCTCGAGGTCGTGGAGACGATCACCTCCAAGCACCCCAAGCGTGGTGCCTCGCAGGGGGTCACAAGCGTACGGTGAAGAAGACGACCTCCGGGCTCCGATCCAGCCGAGCAGCGGAAGTAGAAGACTTGGACCGAAGACCATCAGCACGACGGTGTGCGTATGGTGGAGAAACCTCAACCCAAGCGCTACCCCAATTGCGGAGTCACGCTCAAGGTGAGAGAGAGAGGAATTTCTGGTGAATTTCCAAGGCATGGAGCACCTATATTTATAGGAGGAGGAGGGTGTGCAAACCCCTTTGCTTACCATGTGGGACTAAACCCACATGGTGCAGCCGCGTTGGGGGGGGGGGTGCGCCGGCCCTGGATGGGCCCCACTTGGGGGGAACTTCCCCCTCATGGGCCTTTCTTCCAAAAGTTAGGCCCATATAGAGTTGGGGCTGCCAATAAATCCGAAAATAAATAAATAAAAATATATTTAACTATTAATTACACTAATTAATATTAAATACATATTATCTAATTTATTCCGGCTCCGAAAACTATTTCGTTGCCCTCCAATCTTCATCGGATGCTCCCAGAACACTTCCGGTGATCTTCTCTCTATTTTCTTTTCTGCGTCCAATCTAAATAAACGTCACTCCCCTTAAACTTGTTACCCTGCGGTTCGAGAATACTCCAGACATGATCGAGATCCGTTCTCCGATCAATGACTAATAGCGGGGCCGTGGATACCCATATTATCCCCTGTGCATCACGAATAACTTTGTCGTTCGAACCTTAGACTAAGTCTTAAACCTTTTGCCAGACGATACTTAGTTTGTCCGAGACTCGATCTTAGGCATCGTGATACCTAGCTCGATCTCGTTACTGACAATACTATTCTTTACTCGCCTGTGATATTACATCCCCGTGACCTAGTCACATGCTTGCAAGCTCATTGATGTAGTCTCACTGAGTGGGCCCATAGTATCTATCCTGCTATGCGGATTGGCAAATCCCGCTCTTGATCCCTCGCCTCAACTACTTCCTTCCGATACCCGAGAGGGACACCTTTAGTGTCACACTATGTAAGATATGACGTTTGATGCAATCAAAGTATTTTTCAGAAATAACGATTAAAGTTGATCTCACGGTCGAAGGCGTAACGACTACGTCCTACAAATATTGGGTATGTCCATCACATCATTCTCCCAATGATATGACTCCATTGTCAACTGATATAAAAATCACATGACCGGGAAACCTCGATCATCGATTGCACAATGGACTAGTTAAATAGAGGCTATTAGGGACCTGGTTGTTTACATACCACACGTGTATTAATGTTTCCGCTTAATACAGTTATAGCATGTTATAAAACGTATTATGAATAATTGAGATATGACAAATAAAATATCTTTATTAATTGCCTCTAGGGCATATCTCCTTTAGTCTCTCACTTGCACTAGAGTACAATTTAATCTAGTTTACAACTTGGTAAAAGCTTAACACCTATACCAACTTGGTGCATGCTTGTCTCGTGGAAGAGGAATTTAGTCAACGGATCTCTCACATTGAGATCTGTATGTACTTTGCAACACTTCTATGTCACCTAGTTTGACATCATCCCGTATCTTATGATAACGGTAAAATATATGTTTGTCGATGGAGTGAGACTCAAAAATTCACGTAGCATGGGCCTTAAAAGTCTAAGAGATCTATTAAGGGGAATCACGCATGCTCGGAAAAACCGCTCAGTCCAATCATACTTGCTACTTCTGAAGTAGCCATATATTCCTATACCTATGTAGATTATGCGACAATGCATTCATATGCAACTTCGCAAGTTAACCATGTCTTTCTTAAAAAACAAAGGACTTTTCCTGTATGAGATTTCTAGTCGTATGGGTCAGTGTCATAACTTGCATCATCGTAACCTTTTTACGGCAAGTTGTCTTTTCAATTCACTCTCACCCTATACCAGAAAACATATCTTCAGTTCTCCTTAGACACTGAAGGATATACTTAACGTTTGTTCATAGATCCATCCAGGGATCACTCTAGAACCCGTTCTTCAACCAAGAACTTGGGTCACACCAAGTCGAGCTTTCAGTCTGACAGAATCAATGGCTGAAGCATAGTGGATGTCGGACATCCTTAGCTATCGCTGAAATGCCAAGATAAACTTAATATTTTACCTAGCCATACAAGCAAGAACCTTTTCTTCGCTTGTTCTATTCTGAAACACTTCAGAATCTTAACCTAGGAAAATATTCCGACCTAATGTTATTAAGCCCTTTCTGATCTATTCAAATTATAGGCCTGATGCCTAATACTCCTAACTTCATTCATAGAAAATTTAATCACTTAAATAATCATTTATACTTTACTAGAGGATCTGTATCATTCTCAATATGTCATTACATATTAAGGTTTGGAATGATACCTTCATAACAAGATTGTCGTACCACACAATGCGGAACACATTCTTGTATGCTTACGATCTTTAGTACGAGCTTAGAGCATCATGATCTTTATCATAAGCTTCCTTCCAGTTGCGGAGGACGATACCGGAACTGTTTCCGTTGCACCACTCGAATTCCGGAGAGTAAGTTCATTAACTTTGTCTTGCTCTACTTTCTTTCCCACTTATACCCTTGACAAGAAACTATTTCCTGAGCAAGGTATGTTCCAGCGACAAATTTGCCTTTGTCGTGACAAACGTATCCAACCGATATCTTAGGTACACTACAAAGATGAATTTATCCGTTTTAGGTTTGATCACATCAACACACTAAAATACTGAAACAACAATCTAGGCTAAAAAGCCATGCCATCATTCATATGATATTGCCTCCACGGATTTAGATGGTTTCCCTAGTATCTAACGTGAATGTTTTGTTTCTACCATATGACTCCAATGATCACAATAATTCGATAAGAGATTTTATTGGCCACACACTATTCAGTAGAGTGTGATTACGACGTCCAAACACAGCATGACACTATGGTGTTCCATGCGACGTAATTTGTGGAACTCTTCTCACAAGTCTTCCAATGATATGCCAAACTTATAACTCAAATCCTTGTTTCCTCGATCTGTATCGTAGGAATTTGATTTTCTCGTTAAGTTTATTTTTCTACTTCACTCCGAACTTGTTTGAACTTGATCAAACTTTCTGGACCAGCATTTCGTAAGTGGATATCCATATATCTACTCGGAACATTCGTGAAGTCTACGAAATAAAGATTTCCACTACACGTTAAAATACTTCATTGATCCACATACATCCATATGCATGATTCGCAATAAGTTATATGCCCGCTTTCCGAAAATGGTGTCTTTGTTATCTTGCAAGTGTCAAAAAATCTAAGGACTCGGAGATCCATCTGAATGGGGCTTCTTCATTGACTATAACATTGACATGACTCAAATCGGCGTATGATCATTAAAGATTTCACTTCATAAATATAGGACAACGATTTTGTCACTAACATCTATGAACAATCGTCTCGCTAGAGGAGACACACTTACAACGATCATACTAACAAGCGATCGCAAAAGAATTTATTCAAATGGTAGATGCAGAGGGAGAGTGTCTATGGCCCTCACAACATATTGCCTGCCATCATCAACACACATTGTCTCCTCATCCTTCCAAGCTACTTAAGTAGAAAATCTTGTTTTCATAAAACATGACTAGTATCAAAACTTAGTCACTGCTGCGAGTACTTGCTCAGGTAAAACATTCATAACTTGTATATCATATATACACCATCATCATTGATGACTTCCCGACGATCTGTTTCATCTTCTTGATTCTTCAACACAATGAAGAATTCATGAAGGTGAACGATTCCCCTTGCATGACATAGTCTATGACAAAAACATTTGCTTCTGGCAACGTTTTCTGTCATCCAGTGATCGAGTTGAGTGAGGCGTCTCAATGTCATCAAGTATGACCAATGTCATCAAGTATGACTAATGTCATCAAGTATGACCAATGTCATCAAGTATGACTGCCACGTGCTCCTTTAATACGAGTGTTCTCTTCCATCTTAGTTGAGAAGAAAACCTGATTTACGATGGATACAGATCATCAGTCTCAACGACCATTCCAAATGTTCGCGATCTGTCAACACGCACCCACAGCACAAAACGTCACTCTCCATGGCAGAGATCATAGCATATACTGGACTATGATGGAATTATCCGCACAAAACTTGATAATCCAAATTATCCTTTCGTTAGCGGAATCTCCGGGTCTATCTCCTATCGAGTTTTGTATCGAATAGAGCTATAAGCCAGGTTTGAAACAAGGGGTATCCTCAAGCTACGGTATAAAAATATGAGTTTGGACCCAATCTTTTAAGTTTCTCAATCGGAGAAAAGCACCTAAGTTTAAAAAGTCTATTGGACAGGTTATTATCTACAAAGGTTTTGCAAAACATAAAGACTTTGTTCATAATAAAATATGGGTTCAAGTTTTAATAAAATAAAACTACCAGAACTCTCACTCAAAACGAGCATCCCACAAATCGTTTTAGTGATTACACGACCCCCATCCATTATGCTACCCCTCATCGTCAAAGCCGATAGCACAACTTAAAAGGTAGACATCGATATGTCAATCACAACAACTCTGTGACTCATGCTTAACCTTTCGGTCACCGTGTTCTGAGGTCATGTCTGTACATGCTAGGCTCGCCACAATAACCTTCTGCATATACGCATGTGCAAACATGTCTTACACCCACTGTATGCGAACGACGATATGTCTGACACCCGATCGTCACGGCTTGCCTCATAGCGTAGAACTTTCTTGGTGGTGCACATCAAAGGGAGAACACTAAATGGTATTTTAGGAGGGATCATCTTATATTACTATCGTCGTGTAACTAATATATAATCATATATATACACACAATATAAGATGCACACAACAACATAACATCAAAATGTAATGCGACGTGATATGGTCTTGCACCGATGGTCTCCTTCGCACCCACAGTTTATAAACAATTTACTAAACTTACCTTGACCATATCACATTGCCCCTGCAAAATAAAGTTAGACGCTTTCTATTTTATCTTTTGCATATTTTACGTGGCTTGGAGCTTTCGTAAATAGAACCGTTTCTTACCTACGAACCTATAACCACAACAACGATCAAATAGTCGTTATTTCATATCCCTTGCGGGCCCTCCATTGAAAATGCAATGCCAACTATTGCGAGAGAAAGACAGACACCCGCCAGCCACATATACGGTGCAAGCCGTATGTCAGTTGTGGAACCAGTCTCGCGTAAGCGTACGCATAAAGTCGGTCCGGGCCGCCTCATCAACACAATGCCGCTGCCAAAACAAGTGCACGCTAGAGGGTAGCTACTAAAAGAACGATGCACTCATAAACATGAGTTCTAAAAACCGTACAGCTATATCTACGCATAGATCGGCTCTGATACCACTGAAGGGGATCGTAGGTGTCGGGGGAATACTTTGTGGGTTAACCCGCGGCCCATGTTGATGAGTGCGACCTACTTTACTCGCACCAGAAAGGGCCTACATGAAAGCAAGCCCAATATCGCACCACCACAAGGTGAAGGATCTAGAAGACCTATCCTGGAGGACGTGAGGAGAAGTTAGTCTCCAAGTAGGTTCCGATCGAGGTATTCCTTGTGGAGGAAGTTTCCTTTGTAACCTAGCGAGCCTCTGTGTATATAAAGAGGACTCGCAGGACTTAGACAGGGTCAAGCTATCAAGCCTAAAACCCTAGTTCTTACGGCGAGTTCCTAGATCGGATCGCCTCCATTGTAACACCACATATATCATATCAATACCAATCTAGGGTAGGCAGGAAGTAGGTCTTTACCTCACATTGAGGGGCCGAACCTGGGTAAATCTGTGTTCGTCCTTGTTCCTACGATCCCAAGCTCGGAGACGATTGACTCGCGCAAATCCTACACCTATGAAGTCATCCATTACATCTGACGTGACAAACCCACGACAGTTGGCGCCCACCGTGGGGCCTGCGGTCAAGAGCGTCACGTTCCGCGCAGGATCGATGAAAGGAGCTGAAGATCTCGCCATTGGCCACATCATCATGGTCGATGGCATGCCTCTCATTGACGATTCAAGCTGGGGACCAGAAGCTGATTACCTGGAGACCGGTCGCATCATCCCGTTTGGATCTATTCATGTTTTCGTCGGCTTCATCGGCGGCGAGTCAGAAGACCCATCACATCCGGGCGACTCAGAAGAAGGGGTCGCCGTAACGGTGGATGAAGAAGAAGAATCTACCAATAATGAGCCACTAACACTCGAAGACGAAGAAGCCCAATCCATCGAGTATGTACTCTAGGAAAGGCTATGTGGAAAACCCAGGGGTGGCAGCTCGCCTTCCGTAGGAGATCAGTGCATGGAAGGGATCTACAGGACCGTGGAAGCAGAGGAAGGGCTGGGCATGCCGCAGGGCAGCTTAGCCCCCACAGCGCCGGAAGCAGCGGAACAAGTCGCACCAGAAGGATCAGGAGTCGCAGAGCTCGGTTCGAGTCGCGCGGCACCCGCTGCAACCACCCCAGGAGTCGCGGCCTCAGGAGTCGCAAACAGAGAAACCCCATCCGGAGTTGTACCTACGGAAGGAGGGCCAAGAATAACTCCCAACACGGCGGCCATGATGCCCTAGAGCAGCCCGCTGTTTACGCCTATATCTGCAGTTAACGCTGCCGCAAGAGCTGCAGAGCTGGAAGCTACCAGGATTGGGCTGTATGATGAAGTCCAAAGGATTGTGGATGAAAGGAGCAGGCTCGCACGCGAGGACCAGCACCTCCAACAAGAACAACAACGACTCACTGAAGACACCATCATCTTACAAGGAGGACCAAGCACCTTGCCGCACCGACGCCATATCAGTCGCATGCAGCCAGGAACAGTAAATCTCATGGAGTTATTCCAATCACCCACCTCTGAACCTACGGCCGCGGTCCCTGCAGTCGATACACCAGCAGCCACAGCGCCACCCCACGCGAACCCATCAGTCGCAACAAACGCAGCGTGACCAGTCGCATGGTCAGAAGCCGCAGCACCATCAGTTGCAGCACCCTCATACATGGCACCACCTGTCGCGCCTGCGCGACCCGCGGCGCGTTTAGTCGCGCCTGCAGTGCGGACGATGGCATCGCCAGCATTCACGCCTGTAGTTCCATCTTTTGCGGCACCAAGAGCGGCGGAAGCACCAGGGTCAAGAGCTCTGGTGCAAGCTAACAACAGGGCTATCATGCCACCTCCGTCCCCACAACCAACCTTTGTGCAGCAGCTGGCACCGCAGCCTCAAAGGTTCCATACACCGCAAGGACACTATGTTAGCCCGGTGGAGAATCTCTATGCGGCTACCAACATCTTAGCCAGGTTCACACCGGCAGGAAACACACCGATGGACAGAGAGGCGCGGCGCGCCATTGAGATGCTGAGCACAGCGGTAGTACAGCAGGCAAACATGTCTGAACATGGAGGATGGCTGCGCGCCACCCCTTATAACAGTAGAGTAACAGCGGAAAGAAGCATCCGAGCCGAGTCGCCGCAGGTTGCGACTTCAAGTTCAGCCAGGCGACAAAGGGAGAACCAACAGGTGGTACAAGTTCAACCCGCAGAAGGTGTGCAGATGCATGCAATGGTTAATCCGGCAGGGAGGCCAGCTCCATCCAACTTATCATCACGACTTAAGGGTCCAGTCTGCTTCGGCGAGAGGATTAGGTCCGAGCCGTTTCCTGCAGATTTCAAAGGACCTCGCAAGGTCGCAAATTATAACCCAAGTATGGACCCGGTCACTTGGCTCAACAATTATGAGATGGGCATGAGCATCCTCAACGCATCTGAAGAGATCTGTGCCCGATACCTAAACATGATGTTGAAGGCGCAGCCCACATTTGGTTACAAAACCTACCACCAAACTCAATAAATTCTTGGGATGAGATGAAGGAAGCTTTCGTCAAGAACTTCCAAGGAACATGCAAGCGACTCTGCAATATAGAAGATCTTGAGCGCTGCGTGCAAAAAGAAGGCGAGTCAAGTCGCCATTGGATGAGGAGAGTGGCAGAAATTATACACTCCTCAGACAACATACCTCCAAGCTCAGCCGTCCTAGTTATGGAGAAAAACTGCAAGTTTGAGCCGCTGGTCCACAAACTGGGTCGCATGAAGGACAAAGTCAAGAGCCTCAGCGAGGTGATGGCAGCGGCTAACAAGTATGCAAGTTCAGATAAAACCAAGGACGCGTCTGATGGATTAGAAGAGGAAACTGCTGGCAAAGGAAAGAAGACCAGCAGCAAGCCTCAACAACAGCAAGCTAGCAATAGTAATGCGAGTTACAACAGGCGCAAAAACGAGGAAGAAAACTCGGGATTAGTCGCAAACACGAACACTCGTTACAAGCCAAGTAGTGGCAGAGGAAGAAATTTCCACCCAGTTAACTTGGAAGAAGTTTTCAACCGTCCCTGTGACATCCATGTGGGAAAAGATGGAAAACCACCCAACCACACAAAAGCGCAGTGCTACCATTACAAAAAGTGGAAGGATGGGCAGCCACTTAATGGGAATAACAACAATCAGAACAACGAAGGAGGCAATCACGGTGGAGGCCACCATAATCCTGCTCCAAACCCACAGCCATACCAACCGCAGTGTCGTCGTATCGACATCTGAGATAGGAGACGGGGTCCTGCTAGCCGAGGGTGAACGTAGGGCAAGAAGGTGGACGTCGTCGAGGTCGGGATTGTACACGGCAGTTTACCCAGCTTCAGGCTCCACGGCGGTGCCGGAGCCCTACGTGCTGCTATAATTCACTATGAGGCAAATAGCCGAGTTACAGGTTACAATGAGGTTGATTGTGATGAGTCGTATGCTCTGTGTTTCCCTAAAGGCTGCCTCTAGGCTGGCTTATAAAGGCGGCCAGGCCTAGGGTTTACAAGGAAAGACTTAGCCGGCAAGTAAATAGTCCTAATAGACTATGTATTGGAGTCCTTGTCTTGTATTCCAAGTCGGCTGACTACTGGGCCTTCGTCTTGGACCTCCTCCATTGTCGGCCGCCATCTTCCTTGTCGTCAGTTTGCTGGGCCGCTAGTGTAGGGCCACCTCCACCAAGCCGGATTGATCCATGTCAGTGATACCCCCACATGGTATATCCCCAACATTAGCCCCTGGAAGGGTTTAAGTTCTCCAGGCGCCGTCTTCTTTCGTCTGCGATATCCGCCTTGTTCTTGATGTTTGTAGGCGTCTGAAGAGCTTGAAGCATTCCACCGTTGGATCAGGCGGCAGTCTGACTAGAGATGCCGGACACATTGCCACCAATATGGGAAGACGGCCTGACCTCCTATCAGGAATCTTCCACGAGTTGTCTTGTCATGTTGACTTGTTAAGTCAATAGTTGACGTGTCCATATCATCCTTAGTCCACGACAGTTTGAACTCAATGAGAGGTGGAGCGATGTCATGATGGCATTTGTGCGTGTCACGAAGGCGATGATGGCAGCCGTGTCGCTGACGACAAGGCGGCCATGCCAAGTTAGCAATTAAGCCGAAACGTGGAGCTTTGCTGTTTCGTAACAATCGATGTATTCCTAAACTGGTCAGGTTTGGGCGATCGGAAACAACAGCTAGCAATTTGGCGATGAATTCGCCTATACCGAACGCAATGATGGCGGCGTCCCGCCTAACATTGCAGATACGGTAAGAATAGAGTTTGATGACTTGGTCAGTCAGTTGCATTATTTGGTCAAAGACGAGGACACAGATGTACTGAATATCTGGTCGCTTTGATTTGATCAATTGAACCATGACATCCCGGCCGTAAAGTCCAAGCATTTTAATGCAATACTACTGCACGTGCAGGTGCTTTAGAAAAGACAGCCATTAGTATCATGCATGCAATTTAGCACTCCGGCTGTCTAATCCAAGCAAGGATGGGGACTGTAAGCCGATGGCAGTAGTAACGCAACACGGCTTTGACTTCATGCTAATCACAACAAACTGTCTGGCCGGGCCATGGAGGTGACCTTGTTGCTGACAACAAGGCAGCCATGTCGCTGACGAAAAGGTGCCCGTGCCACGGAGGCATCGCGTCGCGTTAGCAACTAAGCTAGAACGCGGCGATAAACGAGACAGCCGTGTCGCTGATGACAAGGCGGCTGCGTTGCTGATGATAGAGCTGCATGTCGTGCAGCCCCAAGTATCGGGCGAAGGCATTGTAGATGTCAAGCCCCCGAGTATCTGGCGAGGGGTAGCGTCGATGTCGAGCCCCGAGTTTCGTTCGCCAGGAGATTTCTTGATCCGCCTATCTGTAGCCCCCGAGCGTTGAGTTGACGAACTTGAAAATCGGCTCGATGCTCAGAAGAACTTGTGGCGTTGTAGATCGAATGACTATAGTTGTCGAGGTTTGTGCCGCCTTGACGGAAAGGCGGCTCAAGACTCGATGAAAGTGCTGCGACCGCAGCCCCCAAGTGTCAAATATCCTGCATAGTAAACATAGCTGCATTAAGATGAACTTTTAATGTAAGCTGGACAAATGTAAGGCCTGAGCCGGTAGTTTTAGAACAAACACTAAGGGATTGTAAATTTTATATGGCCCGCCTTAATATTTATCTGGCTTATATGCTTAGCTTTTTGTATGTTGGCGGTACCGCAGCACAGTTACTTTAGCTGAGCCAACCAGGTGCAATACCAATTAGTTTAGACTCAGAGACCAAAGCCGGCATGTTAGTGCCAACGACATGCTACTAGGCAACCCACACATAAACAATCAGAATAAGGATATTAGGCGGTGCAAAATGATTGCTTAATTTGGCCCGGAGGCGGCAAGTATCGAAAAAGTTTTAACCACTTAGCACAGAGCAGATTTTGGGTAACTTTGATACTAAGAATATATGATCATATGAAAAGATAAAAGACGGCATGATCTCAAAGTGAGCGAACCATAAACTTTTATTTCATGACCATATAATTAATTAAATGTTATAAAGAACTTAGCTGTTTGATGGCTTGACGTTGATGCCGAGGAGGGCGAGTCGGAAGACGGCAGCCCCAGGCTGAAGAAGACAACTCCTTGGATATAGCGGCAGCCCCCGGGATAGGCGACAGCCCCGAGTATCTTTGATTCCAGCAAGGCGGTGACTTCCTATTTCTCCCTTTATGCTGCATGCCACAGCTTGTCGGTCACGCCGTGCTTGACGAATAGGCGACGATGAGTGGCCGCGACGGCAGTTAAGTCGGGCGCAGCGATGGTGATAAATATGCTGAAAAGCGTTGTACCGCGTTGCAATTAAGCCGGAACACGATAATAAATATGCCGAACAGGTGGCGTGCCGCGTCGGAACGCGACGATAAATATGCCAGATAGGCGACGCGCCGCGTTAGCAATTAAGCTAAAACGCGGAGCTAAACTGTTTTGTACCAATCGATGTCTCCCCAAACTGGCCAGGTTTGGGCGATCGGAATTAGCACTAGCGATATGATGATGAATATGCGCCTAAACCGATCGGCGATGATAGCGGCGTCCTGCCTAATCATTGCTGAACGACCAGAGTTTAGCGACTCGGATAACCGGCCATGCGCATGACGGCGCAGCTGAATCGTGGGGCGATGCTACTTGCCGGTTGTACATGTATGTAGATTAGTGATCTCGCCGGAAAATCCGTGCATTAAATATTTTGTTGATTGATCACGTCACGAAATAGTACTTGGCCCGACTTGTTCAGCTTGCCATGAATAGGTAGGCTTAAACTAGGCAGCGCGATACTTGATCAGTTGGAGTAGCAAAGCATGCCACGATGCAGGTTGCACCTCGGGCGTTTTGCTTGCATGCACTTGCTCTCTCGCGATCCCTCCATGACGAGATTTGATTAGCTGCAGTAGACTCCTGGTGGCTCTAGGTTAATAGTGCCAGAAACAATGCTTGTACGTCACACGTCAGTTGGGAACCCCAAGAGGAAGGTATGATGAGTGCAGCAGTAAGTTTTCCCTCAGTTTGAAACCAAGGTTTAATCGGACCAGTAGGAAAACGAGGTTTGCTTCGAAGGTGTTGGTGGAGGAGTGTAGTGCGGCGCAACACCAGGGATTCCGGTGCCAACGTGGAACCTGCACAACACAATCAAACTACTTTGCCCCAACTTAACAGTGAGGTTGTCAATCTCACCGGCTTGCTGAAAACAAAGGGTTAAACGTATCGAATGGAAAATGATGTTTGTTTGCATAAAACAGTAGAGAACAATGATTGCAGTAGATTGTATTTCAGATGTAAAAGAATGGACCGGGGTCCACAGTTCACTAGTGGTGTCTCTCCAATAAGATAACTAACATGCTGGGTAAACAAATTACAGCTGGGCAATTGACAATTGATAAGTGCATATAACATGCATGTGTGAGCTGTGGTGTCTACTATGAGATTCATTTGGGCATTACGACAAAGTACATAGACCGCTATCCAGCATGCATCTATGCCTAAATAGTCCACTTTCCGGTTAACATCCGTACCCCTTCCAGTATTAAGTTGCAAGCAACAGACAATTGCATTAAGTAATGTGCGTAATGTAAACAATACATTCATCCTTGAATAAAGCATTGCTGTTTTACCCCTAGTGGCAACAACACATCTACAACCTTAGAACTTGCTGTCACTATCCCAGGTTAAATAGAGGTTGAACCCAACTATCATGCATAAATACCCCCTCTTGGAGTTACAAGTATTCACGTGGCCAAGGCTTCAACAAGTAACGGAGAGCATGCAAGATCACAAATGACATAGACATGATAATATAATATTCAGCTCCACATAGGTATCAATATAAGTCAGATCCCAGCAAACACAACATGTAGCATTACAATAAGATGATCTTGATCATGATAGGCAGCTCACAAGATCTAAACATGATGGCACAAGTGGAGAAGACAACCATCTAGCTACTGCTATGGACCCATAGTCCAAGGATGAACTACTCACGCATCACTCCGGAGGCGGGCATGGCGATGTAGAGCCCTCCGGTGATGATTCCCCTCTCCGGCAGGGTGCCGGGAAGAGCTTCAGAACCCCCCGAGTTAGGGTTGACGACGGCGGCGGCAGCGAATATGTTCTGGATGAAAGGCTCGGTGTTTTAGGGTTTTCGCGTCTCGGGGAATAAATAGGCGAAGGGGCGATGTCGGCGGACCCCCGAGGGGCCCAAACCACCAGGCGCGGCGGTGGGCCGCGCCCAGGTGGTTTGGCCACCTCGTGGCTCTCTTCGTCTCTCCTTCGGACTCCGTGTACGTGCTGGAAAAATAGGGACTGGCCTTTTGTTTCGTGCAATTCCGAGAATATTTCCAGAAGTAACTTTCTGAAACCAAAAACAGCAGAAAACAGGGAACTGGCACTGTGGCATCTTGTTAATAGGTTAGTCCCAGAAAATGCATAAAAGTGATACGAAGTGTATATAAAACATGTAGCAAATGGTATAATATAAGCATGGAACAGCAGAAATTATGGATACGTTGGAGACGTATCAAGCATCCCCAAGCTTAGTTCTACTCGTCCTCGAGTAGGTAAAACGATAACAACAAATAATTTCTGAGGAGACATGCTTTCACACAATCTTGATCAATATATTGCAAGGCTCATGTCATGAATGAAGTGACTCAAAGCAATGATCTATAGTTTGCTAACAAATAGATAAAGAGTAAACAATGAATCATATAAGCAAAAACTTTTCATGAATAGTACTTTCAAGACAAGCATCAAAAAGTTTTGCATAAGAGGTAACTCATAAAGCAATAGATTCAAAGTAAAAGGCATTGAAGCAACACAAAGGATGATTAAGTTTCAGCATTTGCTTTCAACTTGTAACATGTATATCTCATGGATAGTTGTCAACATAAAGCAATATAACAAGTGCAATAAGTAAATATGTAAGAATCAATGCACACAAAGTTGACACAAGTGTTTGCTTCTAAGATAGAAAGGAGTAGGTAAACTGACTCAACATAAAGTAAAAGATAGGCCCTTCGCAGAGGGAAGCAGGGATTAAATCATGTGCTAGAGCTTTTTAAGTTTTCGAAAGCATATAGAGAGCACAAAATAAGTATTTGAGAGGTGTTTGTTGTTGTCAACGAATGGTAGTGGGCACTCTAACCCCCTTGTCAACCAGACTTTCAAAGAGCGGCTCCCATGAAGGACGTTATTCTACCAGCAAGGTAGATCATCCCTCTTCTCTTTTGTTTACACATGTATTTTAGTTTCTTTATAGATGACACTCCTCCCAACCTTTTGCTTACACAAGCCATGGCTAACCGAATCCTCGGGTGCCTTCCAACATTCACATACCATGGAGGAGTGTCTATTGCAAAATTAAGTTGCTTACTGATAAATCAGGGCAAAACATGTGAAGAGAATTATTAATGAAAGTTGTAATTAATTGGGGCTGGGCACCCCGTTGCCAGCTCTTTTTGCAAATTATTGGATAAGCGGATGTATATGCCACTAGTCCATTGGTGAAAGTCTGTCAGAAGTAAATGACAAGATTGAAAGATAAAACACCACATACTTCCTCATGAGCTATAAAACATTGACACAAATAAGGAGTAATAAAGTTTTGAATAGTTTAAAGGTAGCACATGAAATATTTACTTGGAATGGCAGGAAATACCACATAGTAGGTAGGTATGGTGGACACAAATGGCATGGGTTTTGGCTCAAGTTTTGGATGCACGAGAAGCATTCCCTCTCAGTACAGAGTTTAGGCTAGCAAGGTTGTTTGAAGCAAACACAAGTATAAACCGGTACAGCAAGAATCACATAAAAACATATTGCAAGTATTATAAGACTCTACACTGTCTTCCTTGTTGCTCAAACATTTTACCAGAAAATATCTAGACCTTAGAGAGAACAAATATGCATCCCAAGTCTCAACAAGCTCTACGGTAGTTCTCCACTACTAGGCTTTAACTACATGATGCAAGAGCTTAAACATGATCTACTTGAGAGCTCAAAACAATTGCAAAGCATCAAATCAAAACAAGACAATGATCTACAAGAATGCATATGTCTTTTCCAATACCAACTACTACATGTAGCATTTTCTTTCTTCCAAACAAACACCAATAATTTATTTAAACATAAACTCTCCAAATGATAATATAATGCAGCAAGAGAGTATTTATAAACAAGTGCTAACAGCTCGAAGAGATGCATGAAAAACAGGAGCTAAAAGCACTGCAGTAGCTAGTTAAGAATACTCAACAAATATAAGTGAAGAACATGAGTATTCACATGAAAAAGCGGAGCGTGTCTCTCTCCCACACAAGGATTGCTAGGATCCGAATTTATTCAAACAAAAACAAAAATAAAAACACACAGACGCTCCAAGTAAAGCGCATAAGATGTGAAAGAATTAAAATATAGTTTCACTAGAGATGACCTGATAAGTTTGTTGATGAAGAAGGGGATGCCTTGGGCATCCCCAAGCTTAGACGCTTGAGTCTCTCTGAATATGGTTGGGATGAACCACGGGGGCATCCCCAAGCTTAGGCTTTTCACTCTTCTTGATCACATAATATCACCCTTCTCGCTTGATCCTTGAAAACTTCCTTCACACCAAACTCAAGACAGTTCTCATTAGAGGGTTAGTGCATAATCAAAAATTCTCATATTCTGTAATGATACAATCAATCCCAAAGCTTCTGGACATTAGCTACAGCCACCAATGCTTTGTGGAGCAAAGAAATCCACACAAACACAGTAAAAGAGCGAATGCAAAACAAAAGGCAGAATCTGTCAAAAACAGAACAGTCTGGAATGACGAATTTTTTCGAGGCACTTAAGTTGCTCAGATGGATCTGGCCTAAAATAATGAAAGTTGCGTACATATCTCAGGAATATGCGTGATTTTTCTCAGAATTTTTTGAATTTTCTACAGGGAGATAAGCTCAAATCCGTGACAGCTAAAAATCTGTCACTGCGCAGAAATCCAAATCTTGCATCAACTTTCAATATAGAACTTTACTTGGCACAACATTGCGATAAAATAAAGATACAAAGGAGTTGCTACAGAAGTAACAAAACTCCTTGACTCAAAGAAAACAAAAATAACAGCAAATAAAAACGATGGGTTGTCTCCCATAAGCGCTTTTCTTTAACGCCTTTCAGCTAGGCGCAGAAAGTGAAAATCAAGTGTTGTCAAGAGAAGAAGCATCAACATCATAACTTGCTCTAACAATAGAGTCAAAAGGTAACTTCATTCTCTTCCTAGGGAAGTGTTCCATACCTTTCTTGAGAGGAAATTGGTACCTTATATTACCTTCTTTCATATCAATGATGGCACCAACAGTTCGAAGAAAAGGTCTTCCCAAAACAATAGGACAAGATGCATTGCATTCAATATCCATAACAATAAAATCAACGGGGACAAGGTTATTTTTACGTAATAAAAACATCATTAACTCGCCCCAAAGGTTTCTTCATAGCATTATCAGCGAGAAAAACATCCAAATAACAATGTTCCAAAGGTGGCAAATCAAGAATATCATAAAGCTTCTTGGGCAAAACGAAACACTTGCACCAAGATCACACAAGGCATTGCAATAAAAATCATTCACCTTTACCTTAATGATGGGTTCCCAACCATCTTCTAATTTCCTAGGAATAGAAGCTTTAAGTTTCAACTTCTCCTCCCTAGCTTGCAAAAGAGCATTTGTAATATGCTTTGTAAAAGCCAAATTAATAGTGCTAGCATTGGGACTTCTAGCTAATTTTTGCAAGAACATAATAACTTCAGAGATGTTACAATCATCAAAATCATTATTGTCAATGGTGGTGGAACCATTGTCTCCAATAGTTTGAAAAATTTCAGCACTTTTATCAGAAAAAGTTTCAGCAGTTTTAGGCAATTTCAAACGCTTGCAGAAGTAGTAGAGACATTACCAACACCAATAACATTACCATCAATAGTAGGAGGTTTACTAGCATGTGAAACATTAGCATTACTAGTGGTGGTGATAGTACAAACTCTAACTAATTCTCTTTTTCAAGTTCTTCCTCTTTTTCCCACCTAGCATGCAATTCAGCCAACATCCTAATATTATTATCAATTCGAACTTGGATGGCATTTGCTGTAGCAAATGACTTAATATCTTTAACTTCATTAGGCATAACTTTCAGTTTTAGAATTTCAACATCATGAGCAAGACTATCAACTTTAGAGACAAGATCATCAATTTTTTCAAACTTTTCCTCAACAGTTTTATTGAAAGCTTTTTGTGTGCTAATAAATTCTTTAAGCATAGCTTCAAGATCAGAGGACACACTTCTATTGTTGCTGTAGGAATTACCATAAGAATTGCCATAACCATTTGAAGGATAAGGCTTATAATTGTTGCTACCAAAATTATTCCTATAAGCATTGTTGTTGAAGTTGTTGTTTTTAATGAAGTTTACATCAACATGCTCTTCTTGAGCAACCAATGAAGCTAAAGGAACATTATTAGGATCAACATGAGATCTACCATTCACAAGCATAGACATAATAGCATCAATCTTATCACTCAAAGAGGAGGTTTCTTCAACAGAATTTACCTTCTTACCTTGAGGAGCTCTTTCGGTGTGCCATTCGGAATAGTTGATCATCATATCATCAAGTAGCTTTGTTGCTGCACCTAAAGTGATGGACATAAAGGTTCCTCCAGAGGCTGAATCCAATAAGTTCCTTGAGGAAAAATTTAATCCTGCATAAAAGGTTTGGATGATCATCCAAGTAGTCAGTCCATGAGTGGGACAATTCTTCACCAAAGATTTCATTCTTTCCCAAGCTTGAGCAACATGTTCATTATCAAGTTGTTTAAAATTCATAATGCTACTTCTCAAGGATATAATCTTAGCAGGAGGATAATATTTCCCTATGAAAGCATCTTTGCATTTTGTCCAAGAATTAATACTATTTCTAGGCAAAGAAAGCAACCATTCTTTAGCTCTTCCTCTCAAGGAGAAAGGAAAAAGTTTCAGTTTTATAATATCCCCATCCATATCCTTATACTTTTGCATTTCACAAAGTTCAACAAAGTTATTAAGATGGGCAGCAGCATCATCAGTACTAACACCAGAAAATTGCTCTTTCATAACAAGATTTAATAGAGCAGGTTTAATTTCATAAAATTCTGCTGTAGAAGCAGGTGGAGCAATAGGAGTGCATATGAAATCATTGTTGTTTGTGCTAGTGAAGTCACACAACTTAGTGTTCTCAGGAGTACTCATTTTGAAAAACAAAATCAAACTGAATTAAACAAGTAACTTTTTTTTTTGTTTTTGATAAAGAAGCAAACAAGACTAAATAAAAATAAACTAAGCAAGACAAATAACAAAGTAAAGAGATTGGGTGTGAGAGACTCCCCTTGCAGAAGCAATTCGGTTTTCCCCGGCAACGGCGCCAGAAAACGTGTTGGTGGCTCTAGGTTAATAGTGCCAGAAACAATGCTTGTACGTCACACGTCAGTTGGGAACCCCAAGAGGAAGGTATGATGAGTGCAGCAGTAAGTTTTCCCTCAGTATGAAACCAAGGTTTAATCGAACCAGTAGGAAAACGAGGTTTGCTTCGAAGGTGTTGGTGAAGGAGTGTAGTGCGGCGCAACACCAGGGATTCCGGTGCCAACGTGGAACCTGCACAACACAATCAAATTACTTTGCCCCAACTTAACAGTGAGGTTGTCAATCTCACCGGCTTGCTGAAAACAAAGGGTTAAACGTATCGAATGGAAAATGATGTTTGTTTGCATAAAACAGTAGAGAACAATGATTGCAGTAGATTGTATTTCAGATGTAAAAGAATGGACCGGGGTCCACAGTTCACTAGTGGTGTCTCTCCAATAAGATAACTAACATGCTGGGTAAACAAATTACAGCTGGGCAATTGACAATTGATAAGTGCATATAACATGCATGTGTGAGCTGTGGTGTCTACTATGAGATTCATTTGGGCATTACGACAAAGTACATAGACCGCTATCCAGCATGCATCTATGCCTAAATAGTCCACTTTCCGGTTAACATCCGTACCCCTTCCAGTATTAAGTTGCAAGCAACAGACAATTGCATTAAGTAATGTGCGTAATGTAAACAATACATTCATCCTTGAATAAAGCATTGCTGTTTTACCCCTAGTGGCAACAACACATCTACAACCTTAGAACTTGCTGTCACTATCCCAGGTTAAATAGAGGTTGAACCCAACTATCATGCATAAATACCCCTCTTGGAGTTACAAGTATTCACTTGGCCAAGGCTTCAACAAGTAACGGAGAGCATGCAAGATCACAAATGACATAGACATGATAATATAATATTCAGCTCCACATAGGTATCAATATAAGTCAGATCCCAGCAAACACAACATGTAGCATTACAATAAGATGATCTTGATCATGATAGGCAGCTCACAAGATCTAAACATGATGGCACAAGTGGAGAAGACAACCATCTAGCTACTGCTATGGACCCATAGTCCAAGGATGAACTACTCACGCATCACTCCGGAGGCGGGCATGGCGATGTAGAGCCCTCCGGTGATGATTCCCCTCTCCGGCAGGGTGCCGGGAAGAGCTTCAGAACCCCCCGAGTTAGGGTTGACGACGGCGGCGGCAGCGAATATGTTCTGGATGAAAGGCTCGGTGTTTTAGGGTTTTCGTCTCGGGGAATAAATAGGCGAAGGGGCGATGTCGGCGGACCCCCGAGGGGCCCAAACCACACCGCGCGGCGGTGGGCCCGCGCCTCAGGTGGTTTGGCCACCTCGTGGCTCTCTTCGTCTCTCCTTCGGACTCCGTGTACGTGCTGGAAAAATAGGGACTGGCCTTTTGTTTCGTGCAATTCCGAGAATATTTCCAGAAGTAACTTTCTGAAACCAAAACAGCAGAAAACAGGGAACTGGCACTGTGGCATCTTGTTAATAGGTTAGTCCCAGAAAATGCATAAAAGTGATACGAAGTGTATATAAAACATGTAGCAAATGGTATAATATAAGCATGGAACAGCAGAAATTATGGAACGTGGAG